>MUZC01000592.1:58102-69564 GCA_002072015.1 Radix auricularia | reverse complement strand
CCCCCCCCCCCCCTACTACTCTCCAAGCCTTCGTGACCAGCTCGGTGGAACAGCCAGCGTCCTGTTCAGTCTCGACTATATCTTCTTCTGTTTTCGTGTACTTGAATTTTTCTACGTCAGCGAATTCTTGGGGCTTCTAGTATTTCCTTCACTCCCAACGTACCACTGTATTTCCTTCACTCCCAACGTACCACTGTATTTCCTTCACTCCCAACGTACCACTGTATTTCCTTCACTCCCAACGTACCACTGTATTTCCTTCACTCCCAACGTACCACTGTATTTCCTTCACTCCCAACGTACCACTGTATTTCCTTCACTCCCAACGTACCACTGTATTTCCTTCACTCCCAACGTACCACTGTATTTCCTTCACTCCCAACGTACCACTGTATTTCCTTCACTCCCAACGTACCACTGTATTTCCTTCAATCCCAACGTACCACTGTATTTACTTCAATCCGAACGTACCACTGTATTTCCTTCACTCCCAACGTACCACTGTATTTCCTTCACTCCCAACGTACCACTGTATTTCCTTCACTCCTAATTCAACAATGAGCGGCATCACTCAATTTTTTGTACTGTGTATTGTTCCCCAGCTGGGTCTCATCTTGTTCTTGTTCTTCTACGGCTGGCTGTTGGTGTCCGAACTAGACATGGCGAGTTTCAGCTGGCTGGAGTGGGTGGTGTGGTCATGGGTCATTGTTTACATCCTGGAGGCAATACGTCTGGTAAGAACATCAGGATGAAGTCACGTGTTTGTAAAAAAATATTATTTTATGAACATATTGTATATATTAAAGCATAGTTTTAGACAATAATACGCAAGAAATTATTTTCTTACAATCAGAGGCGTCACTAAGGTTGGTTTTACATAGTGCTGTAGTTCATGGAGCGACACTTTCAGAACTTACCGCAAAGAACTCCTTTGAATATACCAAGGCACAATAACGGGATCATATAGAATTTTACCCCTTGGTGTCACCCACTATAATGGTGTCACCTGGGGCGGTCCGCACCCCCACACTTCCCTAATGAAGCCTCGCTGTTTTGTATTCAATAGAACTGAAAAAGGATTTTATTTAAAAAATATTCAAAAAAAAAAAAAAAAAAGATTTAATGAAAAAACAAAAACAAAAAGAAACATGCGTTGAATTATTCTAAGTTAATCATAGCATGTTTAGTCTCTTATTCAATTTTTCTCATAGAAAATTGCTTACATCAATAAAAGATTTAAAGTAAAAAACCTGTCGTCAAAAGAACGCCCTAGTAAACTGGACAAGTTTAAATCACTCTTTAAGGTCAGTTCGATTATATCAATGATTATGGTTATCTTAACAGTTTGCTCCTTTTACTTTTTATTATTTTTTCCTTCAATCCTGTTTTGTACTTAACACATACTAGGGGTCTACTGATATGCAAATGTGCAAATAATGCTTATATCAATACTTTTTTCAGATATGAGCATATGTTTGGAAAAAATCAGTCATATTTGATGACGTCATTCTTAAATTTATCAAGTGTGATTAGTTATTTCATTTTTTGGCCGTATGAATTTTTATAGGGACAAAAACCAAAGGGTCATATTTGATAACGTCATTCTTAAATTTATTACACGCAATTATTTATGTTTTATAATAGGAGTCTATCGATATGCATTTTTGCCAACATAACCTATAATTTTTTTACTATATTAGTTTTTGTTAACACAAAAAACAAAGGTCATATTTGATGACGTCATTCTTTAAATGAAGTTTCTGAAGTGTTAGCAAGTTCCAGATCATAGAACATGGCACTTGGCACGCTGTATCGTGGCAGTACATATTATAACTTTAGGGCTCTTTTCGTACTTTCAATACTGGTTTCGGAATCGTAATATTAATTTGTCAAGATATTTATAAATCTAATTGATTTCTTTTTTGGTTTTGTGTGTGTGTCGAAATGTGACTTATTAAAATAATATCGGTGACGTCAATATCGGGAACTTAACATGCTACCGATACCGATATTACCGATATCATAATATCGATACTGTTATAGCGGCTGGCCGATATATCGGTAGACCCATAAAAGAAATCTCCAAATTATTTTTCTTCAAATGAAAATAATCATTAAAAAAGTTACAGTGGTAAGACATTTCTGAAAACTTATCATAAATGTTCAAAGCTTTTTCAAACAAAAAAGAATGAGTGTTTAAAACAAATGTAACAGGCCTATTATGTTCGCCTGAATAAATTTAAAATACTTCACATAAAACACCATAAGCTTTTTCTTGAAAACCAAATTGTTAATAACTTTTGAGGTATATGACAATGGTTTACATTTTTATCTGTGTCCCGGTTTTATCTGAAAACAATTTTAAACAGTATCTATTTGTCTTTTATGAAACAGCAAACCTGGTCCAAAGTTTTAAGGAAATCGAATCTGCCTGAGTGGATCGGCCTGTTATCGTATTTGCTCTTCCTCCTCGCCTGGTCATTCCGCTGTGCGGCCTACTACTCTCCAAGCCTTCGTGACCAGCTCGGTGGAACAGCCAGCGTCCTGTTCAGTCTCGACTATATCTTCTTCTGTTTTCGTGTACTTGAATTTTTCTACGTCAGCGAATTCTTGGGGCTTCTAGTGGCAATGATTATAGACATGGTGAGTTATTGTATAACATATTCTTGGGGCTGCTAGTGGCAATGATTACAGAAATGGTGAGTTATTGTATGATAACGTAATCTTGGCGCTGCTGGTGGCAATGATTATAGACATGGTGAGTTATTGTATGATAACATATTCTTGGGGTTGCAGGTGGCAATGATTATAGACATGGTGAGTTATTGTATGATAACATATTCTTGGGGCTTCTAGTGGCAATGATTATAGACATGGTGAGTTTTTGTATGATAACGTATTCTTGGGGCTGCTAGTGGCAATGATTATAGACATGGTGAGTTATTGTATGATAACGTATTCTTGGGGCTGCTGGTGGCAATGATTATAGACATGGTTAGTTATTGGATGATAACATATTCTTGGGGCTGGTAGTGGCAATGATTCAAGACATGGTGAGTTATTGGATAATAACATATTCTTCAAAAATATCATGAAACTATTATGAAATTATACAGGAAACAACATACACAAACTAACTGAGCAACAAAACTAAAAATTGAGGCATATTTATAAACTATCACTACAGTAGATGTTTAGGGTGATGTCTTCATCAGTACAATATTATCAAATACGTACTTACATAACATATTTTGTCATAAAATACAAATAAAGGAAAAAACAAAAGCAAACCAGGAGCGTCAAAATTAGTGATACAGATAAAACATTTAGATCTACGAAGTACCATCTAGTTTACGCCCAAAAAATACAACCGTGTAAAAATGTTAAACTCACATAGATGGCATTGTCAGTAGGTGGGTTTAAATAATATAAAAAATAATGTATTATCTTCACTTTTTATTAACATTTTAAATATACTTTTTAAACGAGGGCCTGACTTATGCGCATATCTCATGTTATTTATTCCAGGCTATAACACTGTTCAAATTCCTCATCATCCTCTTCGTCTTCTTCGTGGCTTTCGCTGTGGCCTCTGAGTCAGTTATCTACCCACAAAAGGACCTAAGGGGCCCGGGTCTGTTTTATCTGTTCCGTATGGCATACTGGAGCATGTTTGGGGAGCACTTCTTTAGTCAGATTGAAGGTAAAAAAACAACAACTTTTTTATCATTACACAATATGTTTCCATCTAATTATTTTATTATAGCATCCTGTGATATCTGTAAAAGTTTGTTTTTAATAACCTCCGTTGCACGTGTGACCATATTGGCTGCAGCTATTCGACCATGTGAATGTTGATGAATAATTTCGTCAGTGGAAGCATACTAACCATATAGAGAAAAGCAAATAAAATAATCCGTTGCAAATATATTTCGGGTTGATTGTAAACGATGCAGTACTATCACAATATTCATTTATGACACTTCGATCCTCTGAGGTTCGGCCCTTTCAATAATTAAAATAATTTCATATTATTCAGTGCTACTTTTGCAATAATTAATAGCTAACCGTTGCCATCTTTGCAATATTACTCTCCACCCCCTCTCCCCAACACCGAGTCTTCCAGAGGTGGCTTCATTTTAGAATAAGAATTTAGGAGGAGAGAGTATTTCACAACAGGTTAAAATAAATTCTCCCCTAGTCTGTCAAGTAATTTTTTTTTCCCCTAAAATAAATCAGTCTTCCATTACACTTCAAACACAACACAAAATGATCCCTAAGAACACAAGAAGGGTAACAGTAACTCATGTATACTTACATTCTTTTAATGATAGTTTTGTTGCTGGAGTTATAAGGACTGTGAAGTCTACTGAGCTTAGCACTATCTTAGGGGCTGGACAAATTTTTAAAGAGAAACAATTTACAAGATCGCCTGACATGTTAACAATATTTTCACCTAAAATTCCAGAGCACCATTGTGTTGTGTCCTTCATTACTTGTGAAAAAAGCACTTTACAGGTGTATAAAGGCAGATTATTACTTTACAGGGTGGGCAATAAGTCGCACACCAAAGAAGTATATGACGTGTGATGTAAAACAATGTAAAATCAGTTGTGTAAATTGTATGTTCCTTTTCTTGAGTTTAACATACATATACCTGTTCTTGTATAGAGTAATGAAACATTGTTTGTATATACGAGTATCAGTTTTTAAAAGTTAACCTATTTAAAAAATGGGATGACTAGTTGTTTGATGCTGGTAACATGGAATTAATATACTTTGTTCTTGTATAGAGTAATGAAACATTGTTTGTATATACGAGTATCAGTTTTTAAAAGTTAAACTATTTAAAAAATGGGATAACTAGTTGTTTGATGCTGGAAACATGGAATTAATATAATTTTTTTAGAAACAAGTTTTAAAACCAAAGACATATTTACTATATCAGATGTTGGCAGCGATGGATCGGAGAATGGATTTTATTTATTAATTGATAGATACATGAACGCACGAATGTGAGAGTGGTTGGATGGATGTAAAGTTATCGTATAAATATCGATAATAGCTTTATTCATTTTGTTTATTAACAGCATGCAATTAATTTGGCAATGTTTTAATTGCGTATTATACATTTGATATTTACTAACAGCTACAAACAGCAGCACGGGCGAGTGCACACGAGATCCTTCAGTCTACAACACGTACACAGAAGTCAGGTGTCCAACAGACGTGGGCAGATATTATGTGCCTATCTTGATGGCCGTCTACGTCATGATCACCAACATTCTTCTCTTCAATTTGATCATCGCTAAATTCAAGTAAGATTTATGCCTCAACTTCGCGGTTAACAGAATTTTGGCCATGAATTTGGCTATTGCTGAATTCAAGTTTTATTTGCGACTCTAATTCAAGATTACAGAATCTTTCATATGAGCTTGTCTATTGCTAAATTCTTTAACATTTTTTTAACTCTAATTTAAGGTTAACCGAATATTTTATATCAAATTTGTTATTTTCGCAGACTTATTTAGCGCTTTTGAATTCATCATTATAATCGATTAAAATTATTGTAAATATAGAGGGAAAATGAAATTTATCACAAGAATATATAATAATAAGGTTTATTTTTCCCGAGTACATAAGTGAATTACTATTCTTAAAATACATACAATTAAACGAAAGCTAAAGTATGTTACATAATTTTTAGTTAATTTTTAGCGTTAGTTTTATAATTGCGATCGAGCGCTGGGCTTTCGTTTCGAGACTATAGAGAGTCGTGGGTTCCACACTCGGTGCTTCAAGACCTGCGAGTTTACCAAACTTCAAATGGCTACCTGACATAGTTTGGGAAAAGAAGAGGGGGCTGGGATTTGTCATTTATTGTCCTAGTCCTAGCAACACAATCCCTTGTTCGTAAGCCATTGCTAACTTAAAACATGCTAAGTTTAATTTGTTTTCACGCTATAGAACATTATGGTTTAAAAAGGGAAATTTAATTTTTGTTAAACTTTAATTTTAGGACTCTTGAAATGAAAAAAGGGAGAGAACTAATATAAATTTAAAGAAAAGATTAAGTAACAATACTATAAAATTATTTTATAAACAACTAGACTATACGTAAAAATGCAAAATACATTTCTAATATTGAAAAAAATAATATTTTCTTCACTTCAGCTCAACCATCGACAAGATTGAAAAGCAGGCGGGACTTGTATGGAATTACCAGCAATTTAAAAGAACTTTGGAGTTTTCCAAAGGAGTTCTATTGCCACCTCCATTCATCTTGCTTTCACTATTTATTTACCTGACAAAGTCAAGCAATGATATTTGTGGTGAAGACAAAATTTATACTCCTTTGTAAATATTAATTAATACTGGAAACAAATCGTGGCATAGCATACGCCGCAGACTTGCTCATAGATAGTTAATGAAAGTGTGGATAGAACTGACACAACATTCTCGTGCCGATGATAAAAATGATGTATCAATTTTTAAAAAGTTCAAATTTACTGCAATTAAAATTATGAATTTCTATGTTATCTCTATATACTTCTATGTAACATGTTATTTTGTGTACAACAGGGTCACGTTCAGTATTATATTGAACGACCTTTTTATATTTTTCTTTTGCGCTGTGCGGTGCGTAGATGATACTTTCGTAACATATATCCCTGACTGTAATTGTAAATGAAATTAATTTCTAATCTCTCTAGTAGTGCGCACCTTGTTAACATCCTCTCCTTCCAATATAATAAAATGCAATTTTCTGTGTGGTCATCGCTAGCGATTGGTTCCTCAAATTCCTAAGAATTCCCCACAGCTTATTAGAAAGAAATATCTTATATTCTAAAAAAACAAGTTTACTCTGACGTTCAAAGCGAGTTAATTTTGTGCAGTATTTTTCCCAAGACTTTTATATGGAATTGTATTTCAAAAATATTTATTGTCAAACCACGGTGCGCAAATTTTCGTGTAGCTGTGGCTTTTTTTAGGTGTACTTTCTTTGTGTGATAGATACGTAAAAAATATTGCTTTTTTACAATTGTCACACGATGCAGACTAATTTGTTTATTTTTTTAAATTTTAAATGAAGTTGCGAATTTAAAAAAAATTATGTTGTATTTCATTTTTCGTTAGGTATCAAAAATGGTAATTATAATTGAATTCTGTTTATATGCTTATTTCGTGTCTTAATAGTCGTGCTGTGCTATATTTAAAAAAATAAACTGTTGATTTTCAAAGTGATTCAATTTTATTAAAATAATTTTTTTAAAAAAATAATTGACGTTCTTTTTATGACCTTTGGGTGATCCATAAGGCAGGATCAGCTCATTGAAAATTCGGAATATGTCGTGGGAGATGAATTTTTCTTACACTTAAGATGAGTTATAAATAATACTTTAAAAGCAAATTGATTAATAATATCTGTTTGTTAATTTTGACATCTTTTTTAAAAATTTGTTGAAGTTTGGTTTCATTTTAATGAAATATTTTCTTGTGTTTGTTAAGTTATTTAGAACGACACTAAATTTTATGGAGTGGATATATTTACTTGATTTATCCTGCTGTCCAATACACTGAAAAACGATTAGTATAAAAATTTCATTACAGTTAAAGAAATAAAAGAGAAACACAGGCGGAAAAAACTGCTCCGACTGGAAAAGATGTCTACTGAGGAATTTAATAACATGTAATATACGCTCTGAAAATTTTAAATATTTAAAATTGTTTTACAAATATAGATTTAGGTATTATTTTGTCCATTATCTTAATTACATTGCTTAAAAAAAGAAACAAATTTAGAATATAGAATTATAATAACATACAATTACAAAACAATTACATTTTTTTGGAATTTCACAAAGTATTGATGATTTTATGCTATATTTATTACATAGTTTTTTTTTAAAAAAAAACGAAATAAGTTTATTTTAATGTCATTTGCTAACTTGGTGAACTTCATGTTTGTACAGAAACAATTCACAGAATTCATCAAAATATGAAAATATTGAAAAAGACAGCAATCAAACAAGTACGTACCATGTAAACAAAATGAGGGGTGAGACAGCAATCAAGCTTATAAAAATTGTAAATGAAAAAAAATTAAACAGTTAATGTATAGCCTGACAGAACGTAACACATCAGCGAACGTTTCGGCAAAGAGCCTTTTTCAACGGACATACAATGGACAAAACGAATATAAAAAATAAAAAAATAAAAATTCTTAGCTGCGGTGAAATCATAACAATCATTTAAAGTGACTTTCTGTCATGCTCACCCTTACCCTGTTTTACGTCATTTCCATTTGCTTTTTTACCAACCTTGTAGACAATTTTTAAAAAATTAATAATTAAGATAAAAAAAAAAGAATACGAAAGTTTTCATAAATTTATGATTTACCAGATTTCTTCTTATTCTTCTACGTTCTCAATTTGAGTACTTGCGTGCAAGGAGTTTTGCGCCATTTGGCCCAAGGTCTCCCACTTCAGCCTGCTGTTTTTCTGTATGTGCTTCCCTAACCTGTGGTCAGCTAAAACCATCCGCAAGGCATCAGTTTTTGTTTTTTTTTTAGAGTTTTCTCTCCTAAATGAACTGCTGTTCCTAGCTAAAGTTCTCATCTGACCGGGTTTAGAGTTTGAACACTCTGTGTTCGCTTTTTGCAGTCATTTTCTTGGGTTTATGAGACCTTTTAAGAGTATCTTTACCACGGGATACCCCACCCCACTCTCCATGATAGCAAACCATTTGGTCCGTGGCCGCTTATTTAATATTCACGGCTAACCTTTATACCTAAAGGTCGTTACTCTATCCGCCACCTGAGGACGCACTTGGTAGGAGATGATGGCTCCCCCATGAGTTACTAGACAAATTTATATTTTCTTTTTATTATGTACACGATAATAAACAAATTTGAACTAATTATAATAATAAATTATTACTTATATGTTTAAATAATTTAATTAAGTTAATAATTCATACAATTATTGTGAAAAATTTCAGCGTTAAACGTGCGATGTGTAGTACTCACTTTGTATAGCCTAATAAACAACAGTGATTTTTATTTAAGGAATTGAAAATTGTTCAATCAATTGAACCAGGTGATCCCGAGAGTAACATCAGTTTAGAGCTGCTGGATTTGAAAAAGGAGAACGCCCCTGACAACGGTGACAGCATTTTCTGGGCCATCATACTGCAAGTGGACACGGGGCTTACACCATGTAAGCTGCGTGAACAGGTTTGCTGCTATATCAATGAAAACCTTAAAGACAAGGAGTGGCTTGGCGGCGATTTGTTTGATGGATGGGAAGATGTTTTAAAGAAAAATGGTGCCTGGGATGAACGCCTCAAGGACTTTGTCCTACAGAGTGTGGCTAACATTTTAAAGCGAAACGTCGTCATGTTTACGACTGACAAAGAGTGTCCGCTGAAAGTGATAACAAATACAGAGGAAATTCTAGGGGACGAAGATCATGAAGCGTATATTGGTTTGTATTACGAACATGAAAAAGAACATTATGATGCACTGCTACCGAGAGAAGAGAAAAAAGAAGGTAATAAAATATGATTTTTATAATGTTTTAATATGAAAATTCGTATAATGATTGTTTAAAATTTTATTTTGTCACAATTCTTAAGCTTGATTTATACAAAGATATTTCCCTTTAAAAAACATAGATGTAAAAATTGACAACGGCCAAATAGTTTTATAAGTTATTTTTTTTCCTTTTCAATGGGACTTTGGTTGAATTTCAATATTTATTTCCCATTTTTATAATAAATATGTAGATTTTTCTATTTACAAAATTTTTTTCTTTTTGTTCATTCAAAGTTCAGGTTTTCAGTGATCTCGCGGTATTTGATGAATATACTGCTTACTTCCAAATTTTAAAATAATTCATATACCATTTTGTCCCCTTAAAATATAATTGAACAGTATCCCGACGCAATGGCTCACATCTACGGTTTAACGACTGCCTGGCACAGTTGAATTTGAAGCGTGACAGTGACACGGACAAGCCAGAAAAAAATGTCTTTTACGCAGCGTCCAAATGGTTGACGAAATGCCCCGTTGAAGCCCCGGAAGTCTTGAAATCTCTTGTAGCGTCGTATATCAAGAACCACGGACTGTCAAAGGTAAAGAACAGAGCGGAGAGCCACGACGATCAAAGTAGTGTCAGTGGGGACGTGATCGATTGGAAAAGAAGAAGCGCCGCCAACGAGTCTTTGAACATAATATCGCTGGCTGAATTGATGGAGACCCACGTTGTTATAGTTTCCAACAAGAAGTCCCAGGCACTGAGACTTGTCTCTCCCAGGAACAGATCCAAGCAGCTGGTCTACAGAAAGGTTGTCTTTTGTGCTACATTCATGCATTCAGGCAAGGTGGATTATTACCACGTGACACAATCTGACGACTCAAATTGTGATGAAAACAGATGGAGAAAAGACAAACGTAAGAGAGAGTTAAATGTTAATACAGAAACGATTTCAAATATAATTATAATTAACAGAAAAACAGGGGAAATGATAATTACTGCCATTTTTTTTCATTAAATGTGCAAATCAGTATAAAATAAATGATATATACATACACTGATTTTAGAATTTAAAAAAAAAAAAAAATATATACATACGACTTGTAAAAATCAATTAAAAATCAATATAGTTCATAAAAAAGCAATAAGTAATTGAAAGCTCTTATGATGATATAATTCCTGTCAGTTTAAATATTATTTCAAATTATAAGTGTTGTAAAATTCTTATTACATTTTTAAAGCCAGCCAAGGACTTTTAGACACCAGACTCAAGCGAATGGGCTTGGAGAAGCTTAGCAAGTCAAACACAGACATGTTTACAGCTATAGCGGACCAAGATCCCATGACGAGCATCGACGACCTGAAAGAAGCAGTCATGCATGAACTGAGGATCAATGAAAAGAGTTATCAAGAGAAATCAAAATCTGATCATGAAGACTTTATCAGGGATTTGGGTGTGTTTCTCACTAGCCACATCATCAACGATACATTTGTTGACACAGTGGCTCGGGCCACAGCAACAGTTCTTGGGAAGAACATCTTGGTCGTACTCAGTGACCCAACATGTCCGTTCTACTTGGTTTCACCAATGAATAAAAACACCAGGGAAACTTTGTATCTGGCCAGGATGCAGCACGGTCAAGCTGGGGCCTATTTTGCACTGTCCCCAAAGAGTACAGGTGTGTTTTAAATTGTTAGGAAATTGATCATTGTAAATTGAGCAATAAAATACAAAGCTAGACTATAAACCGAGAATAAATATGTTAATAGTTAAACTGCTTACTCTCTGTATTTTTAAAAACTTTATGCGTAATTAATTTACTAATCAAATTGTTTTTCAAAAAAAGTGTAAATTTCATTTAATAAAATCATTAATAAAAGTAACTACATATTAAATTGTATCAATTCCCCCCCCCCCCCCCCCCA
>MUZC01000592.1:35399-58076 GCA_002072015.1 Radix auricularia | reverse complement strand
AAAAAAAAAAAAAAAATGGTTACAGGAATTATTTAGTTTAATTTATCGAAACTATAAAATATTTTCTTTAGTTTGTGAAAATTGTTTTTAAAGTATGAATTTTTAACGGAAAAAATTACAAAAGCAATAATAATGTTTTTTTTTATTGAACTTTAAAATTCTTTTCAGACTTCAATAAAGACGTAGGACACGATAAACTTCGAAGACGTGATTTATCATCTCCATGATTACGGATTTAACATTATTTTAACATTAAAAGTCTTTGACGCTAGATTCTTCCATTATTTATAAGAAAAACATAAAACTTACCTAATGTATGCACATAAATCTTGTTAAATGATTTTTTTAAATTTCAAATTATTTAAATAAAATTGGTTAAAATGCATCGCATAATAATGAATATATTTTGTGTTATTTTTTTTTTAAAGAATCCTGTCAAAAAATTATAAGACAAAAAATACCCCAGCAACAAAGAATCATAAAACGTCCTCATTCTCTTCTGGGAACAATTTCGATGCGAATGAGTTTTGTCTATAGTTTCTAAAGAAATCGTAGGTTATCTCCATAAAAGACCAAGATGTTCTAATTTCAAGTGAACTGAAGACAATGCTTGATAAAAGTGGACTTCAGTTAATTCCCATTGAATCAGTTGGAAACTGTATATTTGAAGTTGTGGCAGATTTAGTATGATATGCTAAAATAAATCGAGGCATATTTGTTAGATCTTTTTACAATGCCACCACAGTATAATAGATAGAACTTTGTGTCGCAGTTGTAGTTCTTATTCAATATAATATTAATAAATTTATGCTCACCGTTAATAATGCACCATAAATATTTATCACAAAATATCGTAAATGTATTAAAGTAAAACAAAATAGTGCAACTACAGTTCTACGAGTTGTACGATTTTATGTAAGTACTTTTATAATTACAGACTGACAGATTGAACAAAATTCAAGTTTACTTATTTTGTTTTGACTCTCTTCTTAATTCAATGAATGATTTTTCCTTGTGTAATTGCATTATTTTAAAAACATGCGTGATAATTAAATTTATTGTTGATGTTTGACTATTTTTATTTACATTTATATACACTTGAAATTTTTTGTAAGACTGTGATAATTCAATGTGAAACCTTTTCAAATTTTTTATCGCTGAAAATTAAAAGGTTTAATTATGAATTTGGACATTAACAAATTCAGTTTTAGGTGTAAAATCAAATTATTAGGTTAATCAGTAAATAATTTTAGTAAGTTATTTAGGTTTTAAGTGGGATCACATGAATGATTAATTCTAAATAAAAAGTTTTTTTTTTTTAAACTTTGAATTGACAATAATTTATTTGGCTTTATTTGTTTTAAGATAAAAAAAACACACCAACTAGTACCCACACAATTTAATCATTAAGGCAGTGTTAGCACTTTTAATACAGTTTCGAAGATTCGGTTTTTACTGTCCCTCTGTTATCCTTTAAAAAGAGTTCATGATAACTACTACGAAAATATATTACATTTAAGTTCTGGTATCTGAAAATTAAATCATGCATGATTTAAATTTAATAATTAGTAATAATCTTTAGAATTTTTCACTTGATTAATTTTAATTAAGGTATGAAACAGATGTATGTATTTTAAGTGACTAAAATAAACATAAATATTTTTTTTTATTGTTAACAGTAAATTTTTAACTAATCTTTATTTCAGTCGTATAAGAAAAAAATAATAAACCTTGAAATCCTGTCATCTTATCACGTTAACAAATTCAAAGAAAAATAAGTCTTAAATTTGCATATTGCATGAACAATAATTTTTTTTATGCATTCATTTTTTGTTAAGCAAATTATCATCCATTTGAGCATTACATTACAATAATTAAGTCATAATCCCTTCACCCATTTTACCACTCCATTTAATTATAAGTAATTTTATATTATCAAATAAATTTTCATATTCACTTACTATTTAATTAAACAAATCATGTTTTTGATATATTTAATCAACCACTTTTCTGTGGTCTTGAAATTTTGATTTGATCTCTGCCATTCAAACCTAAATAAAAATTGAAGGTGTGCCGATGGCTGATCATAATCTGGTTATTGATAAAATATTTGTTGTTTAATTACACTTCCTACAAAAAATTATTCTTCAAAGAATAATAATTTAAGTAAATTTGATGTCATGGGCGTCGCTAGTAATTTTTCCAGGGCAGGGGGGGGGGGAAACAACAACATTTTTAAGTTAAGCGACCGTCCAAAGTGACGTCACAAAATAAAGTCTCCCCCCCCCCGGAGAGTATTTTTTAAAACAAAGTCGCCTGGGGAACATTGTTTTAAAATGGAGACTCCCCTGTTAAAATAAATCCCACCCCTTAATTATTTGAAACTATAAATAATTGTTTTCTTAAACTTTATGACTTACAACATAATTTGCATTTGTTATACTTGCATTTTTGTATGGTTATTGGGAATTCAACAATTATAAGCTTAGTCAGGGGAGTAGCAATTTGTAGGTTAAGAGGGCGTATGCCCCAATAGACATATTTAGAGTTGGTTAATTGCCCGCAGTTATTTTAAAGAATAACAACTCAACTAAAAAATAAAGATGATAAATTAATACGAGAACGATGCAACAAAGTCTTTCTTTACGTTTGTGAGTAGCACGATTTGTTAGAATTTAAACGAAAAATGCTATTTCTATAAGTGCATTATAATAATTTAAAAACTATTATTACCGTCATTCACCGGAAGCGTTTACAAAATGTCAGCTTACAATTTGGCAAATCCAAGTATTCAATGTTTGTAAATTTTAAAAAAATAATTAATTAAAGTTTACTTTAAAAATATATTTAAAAGGCTTTCAAATTGGGTTACTTTTTTGTGTAGCAGTCTCAAGAAACACAGCACATGCTAAAATTTAGACACACAAAAATTAGTTTACACGCTTAAACAATGAGTGTCGTAGCTAGGGTTGGAGGCACCCGATAAGTTAAATTTTTTTTGAGTAGCCGAGATCAGATTACTTTAGATATCTGCGTTGAGGTGAGGCGCGTGCTTAGCTAGTTTGAAATTAGCGTGACGCTGAATTAGTAAGTTATCAAGCCAATTATCTTACGGAATGTTAGATCCCAAGAGATTCAAGGTGTAACTAGGAGGTGGGCTTTTTTTTTAATGACATCCGCCTTTGTGTGCGAGAAATAACTGTCGTCTCCTTTCCCAAAGATGGAATAGTCAAACGCGACAAAAGGAACGTTGATTAATACGTTTAAACCTTTTTCTAATCAATTATTAGCCCATCACTTACTTTACATTTTTGTCCGTCTTTCTTTGACGTCAATTTTATTAAATTGTTTTAAAATTATTTAGATTAGTGCCTGATATTACTGTAATGTCCTGTAATGAAGTATTTAAAATGATAATTTAATTGTTAAGTTTTCAAGTTAACTCAAAGAAAATTGTATTTGAATATAAGGAAAATAGTAATATTATACAAACACACACAAACATACACACACGCAATATATATATTTATAAATATATATATATAAAACTAGGATTTGACCGGATTTTTAAAGTGAAATCCGGCCGATGCTTGAGCCGGAGACAGATTTGTAAACAAGGAGGGTTTCCGAATTTGACAGAGCCGGAGCAATTATAAATATGTTTATCATATGGCTCTATCGGCCTGTAGGGATTTGGCCTGATTTATGAATTTAAATTCTGTCGTTGCCGAAGCCGGACTTTTAAACATGCCCGGGTTCCGATTAACCAAAAGGGAGAACCGGTAAAACCTTAATGAAAACATCAAGACTAGACAGAAGCCATGAATAAACCGTGGAAAGGAGTTGGTCGCAATAATCTCCGGTAAAGATGGAGCGTCTGCATTGGAGAAAGTAATTTTTGTATATCCATATACATGTTTGTACGTATGTATGTATGTGCGTGTAAATGTATGTATTTTTTGTATGTATTGTGTGTATATGTGTATACACATGTATGTTTATGTATATTTATAGATGTATGTATGGATTGGTGGATTGATGGATGGATGGGTGTATGGATATATATATATAAATATATATATATATATATATATATGTGTGTGTGTGTGTGTGTGTGTGTGTGTATATCTAAGTATGTATGGATGGATGCATTGATCGATGGATGGATTGATGCATTGATTCATGGATGATTGGATGACAGTTATGACATCACCAACCATTTACAAACCAAGACCTGTACTTTAAAAAATTGAAACAAGCCCAAATTATTTTTTTTAATTACCTAAAAAAATGCATATATTTTTGTAATTGCAGTAAATATCTTTGAACAAGTAAAATATACTTTTAATAACATAACTTAGATTATTTAAATTTTAAACATGTTTGCGATGTTATTCCAGAAGATAATGAAAGGGGGATGGGTTTAATTTAGAACAAAAAATAAACCAACATTTGCTTGTCTCAACTGATAACTACCTTATATAAATGCTCTATAGCCTCCTCGTTCATAAGCCGACCCCCCTTTCTTTTGGAAGAGACTGATATTAAATGTTTGTAACCCGCTCGTAAGCCGACCCAAAAAATATTAGGAAAGCGTAAATAAAATGGTGCACATTTAATTTAAAAAAAACAAAACTAAATCGCTCATAACGAATGTTTACTTTGTAGTCTAGTACTATGGCGGATTAAGAGGGGGCTGAACGGGCTAAAGCCAGGGGCCCAAGACGTATTGGGGGCCCCCAAACTTTTTTATATTTTATAATAAAAGTGTACAAATGTTTGCACGAACCCTTGGAAATATAATAAATATAATAAATTAATAAATATTATCTCTACAACTGGACTTAGTTGCCTCCCTTAGAGAACATAGTTTAAATTATTGTTTATATTTTTAAAATTTCTCCTTTGGGACGAACTCCGCTGACCGTGTGGAGAGAGTAATGGCTTGTGAGGCAAGCGGTACCGGGTTTGATTCCCAGCAGTGGAAATTAACGTTTTTGTTTTCACACTCAATTGTAACATAATGCGAACACTTCAAACAGTTACTTCTTCGTGTTCGTTTTTTTTTCATCATTAATATTTAGTTACAGTCTTATATTAGCTGTTAACAATCATTTTAAGGGACGCTGTCTGGATAGGTCCCCCGTTTGATTGCAGCCCGGGGCCCCGTGCAGTCTTAATCCGTCCCTGGTCTAGTACCTATCTTTGTCTTTGGACTCTTCTTGAGAGTTTTGGGATAGAATGAGTATATACGGTGAATAATATCGGCGCATTTCAAAGACTTTGGGAGACGGGGACAAGTATGATGGGTCCATAATATTTTCCAGCATTGAAAAGACATCGTTCACCATTGAAGTTGTTTGTTCAGGTGTGATCTAAAAGATAAAAAAAGCAAGCGAATTGTGTTATGAAAACTGTAAATAAAAGCCTTAACTGAGTCAATTAAAAACATATAATTTTTAGATAATGCATTCATCAGTACAAATATTTTATGCAAGAAATTAATTATTTTTTTAAAGAAAATGGCATCGGATATAAAGCTAAAAACAGCTAGTAGAAACATGCAAGGGTTTTGTAAAAGAAAAACACTCACGTATTTTAAATTAATTATTTTAAAGACCTTTTAGAAAGACTTCATAATAAACTTCTTAGCGCCATTTCCCAATAGGACAAACTGCTTTTATGTATTTGTTTAAAAGTCTGTCCAGTATAGATGTCTGTATAGACTGTATAGAAAGGCATGTGTCAGGAATGTATAGACAGACATGTGTGAGGACTGTTTAAACACACATGTGTGATGACTGTTTAGACAGACATGTGTGAGGATTGTTTAGACTGACATGTGTGAGGACTGTTTAGACAGACATGTGTGAGGAATGTTTAGACAGACATGTGTGATGACTGTTTAGACTGACATGTGTGAGGACTGTTTAAACACACATGTGTGATGACTGTTTAGACAGACATGTGTGAGGACTGTTTAGACTGACATGTGTGACGACTGTTTAGACAGACATGTGTGAGGAATGTTTAGACAGACATGTGTGAGGAATGTTTAGACAGACATGTGTGAGGAAGGTTTAGACAGATATGTGTGAGGACTGTTTAGACAGATAAGTGTGAGGACTGTTTAGACAGACATGTGTGAGGACTGTATAGACTGACATGTGTGAGGACTGTTTAGAATGACATGTGTGACGACTGTTTAGACAGACATGTGTGAGGAATGTTTAGACAGATATGTGTGAGGACTGTTTAGACAGACATGTATGAGGACTGTTTAGACAGACATGTGTGAGGAATGTTTAGACAGACATGTGTGACGACTGTTTAGACAGATATGTGTGAGGACTGTTTAGACAGATATGTGTGAGGACTGTTTAGACAGATATGTGTGAGGAATGTTTAGACAGACATGTGTGACGACTGTTTAGACAGACATGTGTGACGACTGTTTAGACAGATATGTGTGAGGAATGTTTAGACAGACATGTGTGAGGAATGTTTAGACAGATATGTATGAGGACTGTTTGGACAGATATGTGTGACGACTGTTTAGACAGATATGTGTGAGGAATGTTTAGACAGACATGTGTGAGGACTGTTTACAAAGACATGTGTGAGGTCTGTTTAGACAGACATGTGTGAGGACTGTTTAGACAGACATGTGTCAGACTGTATAGTCAGACGTAAATGAATAGACTTCGTACTTCAGAGCTCTCTGTATAGCACCGTTACCCCTTACCACAATGGGCAGGAATAAAATGGAACACTGACTTGAATGACTTCCCCGTATTAAAAAAAAACGAAAGGACTTCATTGAATTGCGGATTTTAGCTGGTTTAAAATTCAATTCTTGTGTGACTTTTAATTAACGTCTTGTTATCTTCAAATCAGTCAAAGACGTTGCAAGAAAAACACTCGTAAAGAGAAAAATTCATTGAAATGTTAATTTTTAGGGCTAGAGTACATTTAACTTCGAGGTGCTTCTAATAGTGTAAAGATCTTCTTAAAAAATATATAAAATTTCGTAGAGAAAGCAAATTCTTTATTACAGATTAAATGAGAAGTAAACTATATGAATACGCAGTTTTTTTAACTTTTGGTAAAGAAAGAGGTTCATGCAAACTAAATAAAAACCAGCACACCCAACGAAAATCTTTTTATTTTGAGCTTGTATTAGTTATGTTAAATATCTTGTCATCACATAACGTCTGGTCCCCTTAGTGGTCGTGGTATTTTAATTATTTGCAAAAAAAAATGACTTAGAGTAATTTCAAAAATTTAATTACATTTTTGAAATCTTTGAAAGATTAGTTGTTTTAACTTTTTAAATCTAACCCATTGTTGGTTTGTTTCTGACCATCAGATCTTTAACGGATTTGGTAAAGGTTGTCCGCAGACCCTTTGGCTTTCAATTTATAATTACAAACTTAAAACTTGGCGCAACTAGAATGTTCCCTATCGTAATCTTTCTCAATTTCTGTAAACATATAAGTGGTGTTAGAGGCTTTTCCCCCGCGTCTTTGGCTCAGGTATATATTACGGAAAACAAAACTCGGCAAGAAACGTAATAAAATTCTACAATGGAATGACAAGTGTTTAAAATTTTAACCAATAATTATACTAATCTATATTTAGCGGTCTCGAAACTCAAAGCCCTCTCATCCGACCCTTAGAGACCTTTTAATCCACACAAAAAAACCAACTATTTTTACCTGTGGATAAACCACAAATCTTAGTAGTTTGGGGTTAGTAGTCGGCCCCCAAACTGCTGTTTGACAGTTAATGTGGCCATTCAGCACAAAAGATTGGAGACCCCTGCATAATTCATTGAAAGTTAAACAAAATGCATATAAACATATTGCCAAATATGTATCAATAAGAGCCATCATCACCATTGCCTGCCCAATAACAAATGTCTCTCCTCATAAAATACTTAAATTCAACTCGTCTGTAGAGCATGCCTCGATAGGAGAGGAGTAAAACTTAATATGTCGAGGCCTCCTTGCGTATGTTGCACGTGACTCTCATTTATGATGAAGCTTCGGAATCAAAACATTTTTTTTACAACTTAAAGGCCCCCAAAACCATCTGTCCAATAATACTGATTCACTACATAGACTTTTTCATTTCTGTGTATATCTGATGGAGTGCCTTAAATGCAAGCTTAGAGTAATCGTTAATTTAAATGGCCTTCTCCATGAACATCCGATTACATCGGTCTTTATTTTAAAACATTTCTCCTAATTGTTAACATTGTCTTCCGAAATTTCGCAGCCCAATAACTAAAGATTCCCTCTTATGTATTTCAAAATTAAAGGTAAAAATGACACTTACTAATGTATCCTTCCCCCTCTTTTTTAATGTAGGTCATCGTTAATCTAAGAATCTTTTCTTGAATTAAGATCCACATCAATTTTCACCTACTTCTCAGTTGCGGTTTTTTAAGACAAAAAGATGGAAAAATACAAACAAACGCACCATAGTCTAAATAAAATAAAAATAAACTAGAAAATGTATTGTGATTTCCATACATGTATGTGCTTTAAAGAATATATTCTCTCCTATAATATATATAAAATTATTGCAAAGATGTGTAAGTATGAATGTATGTCTCTTTGTTCTTTATTATAAGCTAAACAATTCATCCGATCGGCATGAACAATCAGGAAAATACAAATTTAATAGAAAAATATTACTTCAAACCTTTGCTACTGACTACAATGTTTGTGCTTGACAAAACTGTTCAAAACGCTTGATAGCCCATATTGAAACACTAAGGGGCTTTGAATTCGTAATGTCCATTCCATCGGGCGGTGCCCTAAATCAGTTTACTTAAACATGTGGTTTGAAATCTTCAGGTGTTTAGAACAGTACATTTTGTAGAGTTTGGGTTCTTGGGCCCTTTAAATCGTTATTGTCCTAATTATATACACTAAAACTATATTGTTTTATTCATACAACTGCCATGAACGTTACGGAAATTGTTGGGTAGACACCAACAAATGTGTAAATATAATTTTAAAAAAGAAATTTCAACCCATTTATAAAGTAACAAATACATCTACTGAGCTAGTTGCAATGCTCAAAAGGTGAGAAAGTTAAGTATAAAAATACGCTACCGGTATTTTGCATCTTCAGAAGTAATGCAGAGAAATGAAATGTAAATAAAAATCTTAAAAATAGTAACGATCATTCAGGTAACCTAGGCAACTATAGTCGGAAAATTGTAGGCACAAGAAGTATTTATATTTTCTTACCCCAGACACTGTGATTAAAACAAAAAATTCATAACATTACTAAAAGAGAAAAAATTGAACAAAAAACTGCAAAAATTGCGTCCACAACAAGGGAAACAACTATCAATCTTCTAAACGTTGAAATGATATATGAAGTAATGCCCCTTATTTTTGTAGATATGTATCTTATTTAACAATGGCAATCAAGTTTTCAGCTCAACTGAAGTAATATCCAAGACCATCTCTTGCGACGCTGATTCATTAAATCAATATTTCAATGTAATAAAAATGAGCAGAAAATATTGTCTTTTGATTAAAGCTTTGACATATTCAAATGTCATACCCCCGACTGAAGAAACAAAAAAATATCGATATGTGTGGAATAGCCTTTCCGATTGTTTAACATTCGTCAAACGTCATAATAAAGATAAATAATTTTACGTTTATTCTTATGATTTTTAACTCTATTATAACCAGAGTTGAGATTGATAATGAATGCCTCGTGTCAATCGATAATAAATCAAGCATGGCCTTAGAAAGCATATGTTTACCTAATGTTGTTATTTAAATTGTTTATTTAATCTTTAAAATCGGACACAACGAACTCGCTTTGAATAAGCATGTCTTCCCGTTTTACAAATTTCAAGCTGTTATAAAAGGTGCGACAAATAAAGAAATGCCGAACATTTCTCCACAAATATAGACTGCCAGATAACATACTACAGTGGAATAAGGTCAGCTTGACCTGTCCTGTCACAGCATGCTCAGATAATCTAACATTAGTGTACCCACATTTGGCTACAAATAGAACTGCATAGATATATCAATGAATTTTTTTAATTGTTCGATGATACAGAAAGCCCGACAGTGTTACCAAATACCGGAAATACATATTTTAAAATTATATTACATCTGCCCTAAAAAGGAGAAGATGAAACATAAAAGTTGAAAATAAGAGAAGAAAAAAAAAGTAGAGCGTATTTAATCTAATGTGTATAAAATTTGAGCATTTAAAATTGTTTAATATGCATCATGATTATCATCATCATCTTTATTGTTATGAATATTTAGCTTTATAGTAATAGTTTTCATACAGTTTTATTGTTAGGATATTTTTTTAAAAAATGAAATGATTATGTTTAGATGGTAAGATTAATGCTTTTAATATGATTTCTTGAATTTATATTTTTACTACTGCAACTCTGAGATATGTATGACCATGCAGCCTCTCAGCTTAAGGGGAACATTGACATGAATGTATATATATCAATGTATATGTATATAGCTTTGTATTTTGAACACAGTTAAAATCCCGCTTTAGGTTGTTTATTGTGTAATTTAAAAAATTTAAAGGTAGTTTTGGCGTATTTAAATGCTCTCTGGTCATTGAATGAATGATATTTTTCTTTAGCATCAACATTTTACATGTTCTTTGACGCGCTGCTATTTTAAATACTCTATCAACATTATTAATTCTTGTATAGTTTTCAAATATTTTTTCATTGATTTTTGCTTTTACATTCTTTCAAATAGGTCGGAAGACTAGAAGAGGGTTTAGCAGTAAAAATGTATAAACCACTTGTAAAGCATTTGCTAGGCTCTAAAAATACAGATCTGTCCATTTACTGTTTCCTTTTTTACCATACTTCTCGTCTCGATTGTGACCTCATTTTTTGCTTGCACAATAAGCTTACACAGGCTTAACGGATTTTGTGATAAGAACTGTTGTGTTCATCTAACTATAATCAATTTATAACCACAAGGAGAGGATTTTAACTTCCGTGACAGTTTTTCTAAGGTGCTGCTATTAACAGCGGCTTTGTTTGATTTGAGGCTTTTATGTTTTGAGACCCCTTTGTCTCAAAATCTGAAACCAAAATGATCAAACTATTTATTAAAAAAAATAAAAATAATAATAATAATAATAATTAAAATAATAATAATAATAATAAAATGATAATTTATATAGCGCTATATCCCAGCTAGGAGCTGGGCTCACAGCTCTTTACATGGAGATAACAACACATAATGAACATTCATATCATACTACTTACATAACCAAAACCAATAATCGTAGGGGGTCCTAAGTTTCCATTAGAGCTTACTAGAAGCTTTGTAGACCTTGGTGGGTGCCCGAACTCGCTTCCTGGTAAGTGGAGGACTTTCTTAGCGTTAGTCATTCACCATTCTTATTGCGGCTTTGCGTGGGCTCAATCCCACCCCGCCCCCTCAGCTTGTGAGACGAGCGCACTATTGACATCGCTGTCAAGCCACAGATCAAACTAGAGAATCAATTAATTTTAAATTTTAAAAAATTAAGGAAAAAAAAACTGACTCCGATTACTGTTCATGGTAATCATCTTTTAACTAACTCAAGACATTTCGCAGCTTCATTCAAAGTTTTTAAAAACATATATTCACATTTAACAAAATCAACGCCATAGTTTTAACAACAACTTGACATTTATAGTATCAACAATTAATCGAAAAGATTCTTCATTTTTTAAAAAAAAATCATATCTTCAACCTCATGGTTTTACAAAGCTTTATAATTACAACTCTACAAGTTAATTTCAACCTTGCGTTTGTATCAGCTGAATATTGACCCCTCATCTGATGCGTAAGTTAGCTAGATGTTAATACATTACTGTTATACGACAACAAAGAAACATTTACGATAACTTTGATAGAGTTTTTGAATGTCAGATCTAAAATAGCATGCTTCTCTTTCATGAAATGTGTTAGCGTTAGAAAAGAAGACATTTAACCATTCAACCATTTATTTATTTCAAGGAAAGCATGAGTGTTTGACTTTTATTTAACGAAAAAACTGGCTTCTTAATGAATTTATCTTAAATTTTGTTGATCAACCAAATACCTAGTCTACACAACAGATGAAATCCCATAATATTTCCTTTCTCTTGGGGGCCGTCCATAAAGTACGTCACGCTTCCTAGAGGGAGGGGGTGTAAGAAACTGTGACAGTTTGTGACAAGAGGGGGAGGGGTGTTCCTGCCATGTGTGACATCAAGGTGTTTTTATTAAATTTTAATTATTTTTGTTTAATAAAAAGGATAATTTTTGTTTATAAATGTGACGTAATTTAAAAATGGAGGGTTGTGACTGAGGGGATGGGCGGAGTAAAAAAATGGTTTAAAAAATAGCGTGAATTATTTTATGGACGGCCACTGGAGTGACATCTAATCCATCGTCGATAAAAATTTTAGCCCTCTTTCTGATGGAGCTGAAAATGCATTCACCTACCTCACCCGTTATGAATCAATAGGTTGCTCGGACTAATCTTTCTTACATCAGCGCTGAACCATCTAACGCTTAAAGAGAAAAAAAAACCTACTTAAAAAAAAAGTACATATTAAAAGATTTAATTCTATGCATCCCAAATATGTTTATTTCTTAGGTGCAACACACATTAATCGTGTGGGGTCCTTGAAATATCAAGAGCTCTCACGGCTGGCTTATAACATTATGTGATCGAGTTAAATGAGATCTTTATACACTTTAAGTTCACGTGGAGGTCTCCTGCGTTTTCATTGACATGATTTACCTTTTTGAAGGTATATAATTAAATTTTACCATAGTTTTTGGCAAAGAATTTGCAATAAAAAAAAAATAAAAAAAAACAAAAAACAAAAAAAAAACACTTTAAATTAATCATTCTAATAGCTGAAATTATAATGTATTATTTACATTTCAATTTCTTTAATATGTTATTTATTCAGATTAAATTATTTTTCTCTTGTATACACCAATTCTACGATTTGTCAGCTATTGAGTAAAACAACTTTAACTTTTCAATGTTGCCGTGGTGTTTCATGTGAGTGCAATAGGGGTGGTACTGAATATAATTTTAGTTTTAGATTAGTCTGCAAAAAAATAATCGATTTATCAATCAATTTCGATTAATTATAACGCATGTAAAGATAAAACAATTTTTATCTGATCTGCAACAGTCCGTGACTTAAATTAAGAGTTGACATAAAAACGCTGTTAACTCAAACTGTAGCACTGACGTTATTGATTTTCTATAGCTTTAAAAGAGCGTAGAGCATTAGTTTAATTATAAAACTTATACAGCATTCCGAATGTCAGCAACTTTATATTCAGCAAGTAGGCATCAGTATAGGCAGTCACACAGACAAACCAGAGCATTAACATTTTCTGTAAGCAGACAAGATTACGTTGTAGTTAAGATGTATCGTGAAGAACTGATCAGTCTTCCATACGAAACAGATATTGTCTGTAAACAAAGAATTGTTTGCACACAACTGGTTAAGATAAAAAAGCAAATGGTTATTAAGTTAACACGATATAAGAGGTTCCTCTGTTTCTGGGATGGACGTTTTCTCTTAGTACCTCGTCAGCTCGGAATGTCAACTGTGTACAGCATCTGATTCGTCTGATTGATATGCAATCCGTAGTTAGGTTCAAAATAAAATATTTGCTCACTGTTCCGCCTGAATGGTTATTTTGAAATGTGCTGTCGATTTTTGTCATTTTTTGTATACGTCTGCACATCTAATTAAATAATAACAACTAGATGCCCGCGGCGTAGCATACGCCGCAGATTTGATCATAGACAGTGCAAAGAAAGTTGAGGGGGTGAACAGACACAAAAATACATCACGATGAAATCAGAAAAATGCGAATGAACCTCGGTTGCGGGGATAACTGCGACGCATTGCTGATCTGGAAACATATGCACTGTGGTTACCCACTTGCCACCTTGCACCACCCTAGCTTGCCAACCATAAACTAATTGGCATAACCTGACAAAGGTCATTCGTCAAGCTTCATCCCACTCGTCTTGTGTTTGTTATGGTGATCGAAGAGCTAGTTGGAAATGAACGGGCACAAACACTAAGATTTTTAAAAATTAAAAAAAGTATTGTCTTAAATGGGAATTGTTCCTGCGACCTCAGAGTTTTAGGCGAATGTTATAACCATTACATTACGAAATACAAATTATTTTGTTGTACTGAAAGCACATAGTAATTGACTTTAATTCAACGAAATTTTGAATGTTCATTATATTTTCTTGCAATTTGATTGGTTGGTGGGTCAGAGGTCAGACAGCTTGCTACTTCTTGTCCGGCATGGTCGGACCATGTAGAGAAAAATATATATAGATAATGCAAAAGAACAATATGAAAGTAAAAAAAAATATATTATTGAAACGAAAAAGATTTTTGACACAATTTCTTAACATTTATTCGATCAAATTCATTGTAATATCGGTTCTAAAATTTTAAATGATTAATTGATTAACTCAGCTTTTATTTCCTCCGGCCTAACGTTAATACGTCATGACAAATGGTGCGCAGTTTCATTTTGCTCTACAATGAGATTAACAAGATATGCATAAAAAATTCATCGCTGTAAAATAAACAGGTTCCGTGTTAATTTTCAGATCAATTTAATCTACAGGAGGCGACTTCCTAGTTGGAACAAAGACTTAGGATTTGAAGAAGCTTTGTTAGGAACATTGGGACTTTACCAAATCACATTCCAGTCATGACTGGATTACGGGAAAAACGTATTGCAAACACGTGACTGTTGCTAGCATCTTAGAATAAAGCATGCTCTGTTAATCCGGGAATTGATCATTAGTTAAACTACATCGTGTGTGAAATTAAGTTTTGTCACTGTTGGAAAGTTTATATATATATATATATGAAGTAATATACATATATTAAAAATTATTAAACAAACCAGTTGATTCTTTTAAATTGATGCTAAAAACATTAAAACCTAAAGCGTCAGTTGAATATATCAAGAATACCCGTACCAGACCGAGAATGATCCGACCATGTCGAATCTATTTGTTTCATTCTTAATATCAAGTGGAATTCTGTACATGAGAAATATGGAGGTATAGTACTATTTTAGATATACTGTTTCACCAACGAATAACACAACCAGTGAAACTTTGTATCTGGCCAGGATGCAGCACTGTCAAGCTGGAGCCTATTTTGCACGTTCCCCAAAGAGTACAGGTGTGTGTTAAATTGTTAGGAAATTGATAAATGTGGAAACCTAAGCAATAAAATAAAACGCTCCACGATAAAGAGGATAAGTATTTTGATAGTTTAATTACTTATTATCTATAGTTTTATTAACATTAAACAGAATTTATTATCCATATAGAATTAATTAGCAAAAATGGAGAATTGTTTGTTTAATACAATATTAATTATGAATAAAATTAATGCCAAATTGAAAATTAATACATGTGTGAATTTAAAAATTTAAAAAAAAAAAAACGGATTTCAAGGTTGTTATGTTTGTTAAATATTATAGAAACTTATAAAGTAGTTTTTATTTAGTTTTTGGTACAATTTAAAAAAATATTTATTAATTTCTCATGGAAAAATAGAAACGCAAATATAAAATTTGTTTGTTGATTTTTTTTTTTTTTTTTACTTCAATAAAAAATCAAGACACGATAAGCTCAGATGACATGGTATAACCATTTACAAGTCTATAGATATAATTTTTCCTTTAAATTAAAACAATTAGACGAAAAACTATTCTGTAAATTATAAGACTAATAAATTTTATTTCAGATACATAAACACAAACCCTTGTTAAATATTAATTTTATTTTAAAATGCGAAATATTTTCTCTATTTTAGATTTCAAAAGAGTGGTACATTTTTATTTCATAATAATGTATTCATTTTGAGTTATAAATTTAAAACCAATTTCTATCAAACAAATATATAACATTGTTTTTAAAAGTAATGTCACCAAGAATGTCTACACGATCTTCTGGGAAGACTTTTGATGCGGCAGAGTTACGTCAAAAAGTTTGTAAACATTTTGAGAACAATGCTACAAACTACCAGGAGAGATTTGGGTTTTCAACTGAAGACTGGAATAAAGAACATAATAACTTAGCTAACACTGGTTGCTGGGATGTTAATCTGGGAGATCTTGTTCCCCATGCCCTGTCCAAAGTTTTAGGCAGACGTGTTGTGATCTTGCATGATGACCAAACACAAGTTGCAGTTGAATTTTATCCTGAGGACGCTCCTATTTACCTAGTGCGACAGCAGGACCACTTCCATGCAGCAGTTAGAAAATCTTTGATATTGGTAAGATGAGCTTCAAAATGTGTCTTTATAAATAACGTGAGAAAGCTTGGTGCTATAGCTAGTTAATTTATTTATTTACACGCAATATCTCCTCATTCATTTCTATTTATACTGTGATGATCATTTAACATAAGCAACTGATAAAAGATTTTTCAAAAACTCAAATCAGAAACACACATGTGGGACATAATGGAAAAGTATATTTTATTCATACTTTTCTCGTTGAAAGCTTTAAAGCTACAAAATGGATTCTTTGAAAAAGTTATGTATGTTTGTGTGTGTGTCTGTGTGTGTGTGTGGTGTGTGTGTGTGTGTTTGGTCGTGTTTATTAGAATCGTAAATTATAGAGAAAAAGAATCAATTAAAATAACAGTTTTGAATGCTTTCCTTTTCACATCGACAAAATTAATTTTTTTTAAATTGATTTATTAAAAATATTTCTTATTCTCATGTCATTTTTATTACATTTCCTTAATGCCTGTCTATAGATTTGAAAATAAATTGTGATATTAATCTCTTTAGAAGACCAAGATGTTCCAATTTCAAGTAAACTGAAGACAATGCTTCCTGAAAAGGGACTTCAGTTGATTCCCATTAAACAAGATAAAAACTGTATATTTGAAGCTGTGGCAGTGCAACTACAATTATGAATGAATGGCTTCAATTAAATCAATGAGGAATAATCTTTACATTCTTGTAGAAATCAACTTTGTATTTTGAAAATGTGTCTCACTATGTTATTTTTATTCTTTTAAAATATAGATGTCGATAAAATATTTATTCGTTATAAACGTATGTTTACAAATAAAAATGTACCATTAACATTAAGTCATAAAAAGAACGTAAAATTAATAGAGCTAAAATAAAAATGCGATATAATTGACGTTTAATGTTTGCAAGCTGAACGAGTCTACTTCAACGCTTTCAAAAGTTATAGACTAAAAGATTGTACACAATTAATGTTTTATTTATTTTGTTTTGTTTCCCTTCTAAATGAAATTTGAAAATCGGTTCTTATGTTATTACATTCTATTAAAAGGATGCGTGATAATTAAGTATTTTATGTATATTTTATTATTTTATTTAAATTTATAAATATTTTGAACGATTGATTTGATTGTGATATTTGACTGTGTAATATTTTAAAATTTTGTTCTCTCAAATAAAAATGGTTTATGTTTGTTAACAGCTGTTTTCAGCATAAATTTATACTTTGACAAGAATATATTCAATTTAAGCTGTGTAGTCTGAGAAGTTAATCAGTGAATTTTCAAAGTAAATTATTTAGATTTTAAATGGGACTACATGAACAAATTGACTTAATGAAAAGTTATTTAGAATCTTGACTTGAAAATATCTTTATTGACTCCATTTGTTTTAAGATCACATTTCACATCAACTAATACCCATACATTTTAATCATAAAGTAGGGCTGTTAATTTAAATCTAATCGAAATTTTTTTCAAATATTACTGAATTTAGTACTCGATAATTTTGATTTAAGCAAAAAAGATAGTTGTATGACGTCATTTAAGCTGAAAATTTGAAAGGATGTAGCAAAAAAGGCAACTGCCTTTTTTAGTTATTTCCTCTGTCTTAAATACAGTTTAAAAATAACAGTATTCTGAACTAAATAGTATTTTTTAAAAGCAACACAAAAACAAAACAAATGAAATTAACATTAAGTATACGAGGGCAAAAAAATAGCATATTAACAAACTTTCGTTTCTCAGGTGTTATTTCAAGACCTGTTACATAAAAGCAAAAGGAGTTAGAAAAAATTATAATTGAACATATATTACAATAAAAAAATGTTAAAAAATAATGTTTTAAAAAAAAGAATCAGGATTTGTAACTAACATTATACGATTTTCGTTTAACTTAATATTTAATTTTAAATATATTTTAGAATCAGTATTAATTTTTAAAACATAGTTAGCAAATAAAAAAGTTTAAAAACGCATAAAAAGTGGGCTCTTTGATGGAAATTAAAATGAATTTTAAAAATATATAGTAATACAGCTGTATAGAATTTGCTTGATGATTAACATAAATAGAAAGATCATCTTGTTTTTTTTTCTTTGTTTTCCTTCACATTTTGAATCCTTTCAGGGCATTTTCAAAATGCCGATAAGTATTTTTAAAAAAATATTGTTAGGATATATAATACAATAAATAAAAATAGTTCAAAATAATGACAATGAATTAAAATTGTGTTATTGTTAAGTAAGTAAAAACAATGTTTTTATCTTTTTTTTCTCATCTAAGTTTCCGTATAAAACAGCTTTTAAAAAAAAAAAAATTACACTTTAAAAATCTGTTTTTTAAACGGATAAGTTTGTACATAACAAATTAACTATTATAAAATAATAATAATACTTTATTATTATTAATAAATCTAATTTTCTAAAAAGAATTCTTTAAATGTAATCGCAATTTTATCGATTAAATAATTTTAATGGATAAAAATTTATACCGATTAATAAAAAATTAATCGTTCATTTCCACAGCCCCACATAAAAGGCAATGAAATCATTTTTAAAAAACAAACAATTTAAAAGAATTTATTATTTTATTTTCCTGTTGACACACTTTAGAAAAAAAGTTCGTGATAAATAAAATGAAATTTATAAGCTAAGTTCTGACCTCTGAAAATTTAAACATTTATACAAAAGATTTTTAAAAAATAATTTAAAATTAGTAATTTTTGTTGTTGTATTATAAACAATATTTTTTCATATCAGTTTTATAAGAAACAAAAAGTTATAATTATTTTACCTGATCACATTTAAACATTAAAAGAACAATTAGTCTTTAATATGCATCCCGCAAAAAGCTATAGTATTTTTTAAAATAACATATTTATTTTACTAATTAATATGCATTTGAGCATTAAATTAAATTATGTGGCCATGATCACTTCACCAATTTTAAATGACTATTTTTAAATAATTATATATAATGAAATCGTTGTTAATATTTGTTTAGTACTTAATTAAAGACAAATATGTTGTTGAAATATTTCATCCATCATTTTTCTATACTTTCGCAATTTTAATATAGAATTTGCACATAGTGTTTAATATGCTTTTCTAACTTCATTAAATATACACGATGTACAGATGGCTGCTCGTGTTCTGGTTATTGTTAAAATGTTTGTTGTTGAATCACACATCATACAAAAAATGATTCATCAGAGAATATTCATTAAAGTAATTTAGGACCATAAATAAAATAAATGCTTAGGTATGGAGATTAAGTGTGCACGTGACCTTTAAGTTATTAATTACAACAATTTGTATTTCATTGTTAGTATAGAATCATAGAATATCAAGTACATTTTCTCATAATAGTATATTTAATTATATTACAGGATAAACTTGGTTTTACATTTAAAAACAATTTCTTGAAAGTTTGACATGAATTAAATTTGATATTTTAATATATATACCTGAATATTTTTTAATACTCTAATGACCATTAAATATTTTTTTTTCTATTCTCGTATTTCTTATTCACTGAACTTTTGTTAGCAAACATACGTTTTCGCCTGTTTTTATAAAAACAGTGAGGGTAATATAAAAAGTACTTTACAAAAACGCGTATCCGCCTTTGCTACATATGCTCTTTGTATTTTAGCCCCATTGTTCATACAATGCAAAAAAAATGTTTAAAATCTTTTGTGTTTGCTTTACTTGTCACGAATATGCCTTTACCTTTGTCTTATACACTTTTGGCCAAAAGTTATAAATGCTCTATACTAAAAATATACATTTCAATAAAAGTTATAGTCAGACACAATAAAATCATTTAATGTTTTAGGGCCCACATTATTTCATATGTTGTAGGAGACGTTCACTCTAATTACAACAGCGGTGTCAACGAAGCAACTTAATAAATAGTTATATAAATATTTTACAAATATTTTATTTTAGGCTTAAACTATTTAGTTTCTATTGTTTCTAAACTACTTGAGAGATAAGTGTCACAGCGTCTTGTGAAATTCTGACTTTATTGATAAGTTACATGTCTATAAACTTTGTCCTGACGGACCCTAATGCCAACCGTAGTGATCTGACCATCTCAGTCTTCTTAGACTACAGTGCTGACAATCTTAGTATTGTTGAAACCAATTCAAGCGTTTGATGTCTGAGATTGTCATTTTAATGGCTTGAATCTTAGTTGTTGTCAGATCACAGCATTATGAAAGTAATGATGCATCTTTCAATGAAACAGTGCATAGCAAGGGACCGTGCACAGTGGCAAGCTTTGACAGAGGCCCTGTATTCCACAAGGAACCTAAAGGACAAATGATGATGTTGAACACCGGATCATATTTCTATAAGGGGCTACGATACTCTACGCAATACAATCTAAAACCTCGAGGAGTTGGTGGATACAGATAAAAATCCCTTGGAGCACACTAATTTAAATCAGCTGTACTAAATTTAACAGTCTTGCAAAAAATATTTCGATTGTGAATAAAAAGAAAATTTAAGAAGGATTTGAAAATATTGTTTTTTAAAAATTGATAGAGTTCTTAAAATTCAAAGCAGAATGAGGACGTCTATTAAGAAAAGTGTTAGCCCGTCAGAAAAAGCCCTCATTGTCAATCTGCCTTTTTTCATGTGTGTGAAATTCTTTCTTGCCCTGAAAATAAGAAATGCTTAAATAAGACCAAAAACGTACGATTAATTTTTAAAAAATGATTATTAAATGCACTTTATGATTGCCAAAGATGACATAGTTAAAAATTTCAAGAAGCTTGAAAATTCATATGCTGAAACTGGTCTTATTTCCAATGAATCGAAGAGAAAAAAATTTGATAATGTCAAGAACACTTCTGCTGATAACATCACTGCACAAAACCAAACATTTGAGAGGATGGATACATTCAAATATATACGGGCCCCTCATACAAACATGAACGATGAAATAACATCGGGTGTGAAAGAAAGGATGAACAAAGGCAACCGCTTCTACTTCAGGTTACAAAAACCTCTCATGGGGAGCAAAGAAAATATAATGGTAGTAACTTACACTTGTGAGACTTTGACCCTGACCAGAAAAGCATAGAACCTGCTCATCATCTGGCAGAGGAAAATCCTCCGGAAATTATATTACCTGGTGAAAGAAAATGATATTTGGAGACTACTTACAAACCATGGACCATACCGTCCGTACAAAGGCCCAACCATAATCACAAATAATAAAAACAGAATTCTGTTTTGGGCAGGGCATGTTGAAAGAATGCCAGAATGTGTAGCGGCAAAAGAAACTTACATGCAGAAATGTGTGGTGAGACGACTCACTGGTCGCTGAAGAAGTGGGTGGATCGATGATGTGGAAATGAACATACAACTGCTGGGGGTTCGGGCATGGAGGAGGAAATTTATGGATCGCGTCTAATGGAGTAATGTGGGGTAGCAGGCCAGGGCACTTCATGAGTTATAGTGCCATTGATGATGATGATTAAAGATAGAATTGGATAAAAAATGCCACCTTATGAAAATGATTAATCCTTTACTCTTGATGGAAAGAAAAACATATTAAGCCGCCGTCAGAATGCCTAATTTTTTAATATTCATATTAATTTTTTTTTTCTTTTGTCTCTTTTGTTTTTTATATTTTATTATAAAAAAATTAGTCATATATTTTGATCTAGGAATTTGACTTAAATCTTTCTGTTGTTCTACATCTCAATTTTCGACTTAAGGCTTAAACGCTTTTTCACACAGTATAAACTTGATTATCTGTTGAACAATTTTTATGTAGTCAGTGAGCATCGTATTGCCCCGTACCCTCTATGCAAGGCGATACATTGCTGTGGTTGCCTTTCCAAATTCTCTTATAAATATGTGTGCATAAGTACATCAAGTTCTTGATTTTATATTTTTCCCTTTAAATTCAATGAAATGAAATGTATGTTAATTGTCAGGCTAATCTAAAATCCGATCATTTCTACAACTCCGGTTCCGTCTTTAGTAGAATTTTACTTAACAAATCCGGCCAAATCCGACTGGCTAGTAGAGCCGTAAAATATATAAATATATATGATAGCTCTGGCTAATCCGGAATCCATCCATGTCTTCAAAAAACCGTCACCGGCTCCAGCCAGATATCCAAAATTTTTATTAGTATCCCTAATTAAGTTTCTAAAGTTTACAGTAAACGATTTGCATTATTAAAGTTTTGCTTTTAATACAGTGCGCAACAAATGAATTTCTTTTACCATGTTAATTTCTAAAAAAAAATTTTCCCTCGTACTAAATTTCCCCTTTGGCTAATTAATTTTAAAATATACACTCGGGGGGGGGGGG
>MUZC01000592.1:6330-35388 GCA_002072015.1 Radix auricularia | reverse complement strand
CTGTGTGGTGGGTGGGGCAGGAATTATTTCATCCTGAATCAGTGGTCGAAAGGCATGTTTGCTCGGCTGGTCATGGGTTCGAATACATGTAAAGACAAGGATTTGTTCCCGTGGATTAGGGCGTTTCTGAGGTCATCCATCTCGGAATGGTACCTAGCACTAATAAGGGAAATAAAGGCGGCTGGGTAATGCATGAAAACCTCATAGCTGTGGCCTGAGACCGCTGCATCACTTGCCAACAGACCGGCATGGTCTGTGGACGCCATAATCTTCTGTCTATAGGGATCGTCTGTATAGATAAGACAAAACAAATAAAATGTCCTTTTCCTGTAAAATAAATTAATGCCCCCAAAATTATTTTTAAAAAAAAAACTCACATCTATTACTAATTAAATACAATACAAAAAGTGTAATTATTATTATTATTATAAATGTCGCAAGTGTTTACTTTATTGCCAGTAATATGGTCTCCAATACACTGTCCATTGAAGAAGAAATAAACAGCAGAATTGGCAAGGCAACTGCAACAATGGCTAAACTAAATAAGCGGGTCTGGCAAAACACCAAGCTAACGGAGAAAACCAAACTGTGCGTCTATCGAGCCTGTGTCATCAGTACACTACTATATGGGAGCGAGACATGGACCACTTATACATCACAAGAGCGTAAGCTTAACAGTTTCCATTTGAGATGCCTGCGTCGTATCATTGGTATTAAATGGCAAGACAAAATGCCTAATAGTGAGGTCCTAATGCGTGCCAATACCCAAGGCATATACTCAATGTAGACGACTGATGTGGCTAGATTATGTCAAAAGAAGGAGCCCCGGCCGCATCCCAAAAGACCTCCTATATGGTGAACTTGCTTCAGGAAAGAGGAAAACTGATCACCCACGCTTTCGATTTAAAGATGTCTGTCAAAGGGACATGAAAGCAGCCAAAATACATACAAGTGACTGGGAGTATAAGGCAGAAGACCGATCTACGTGGCGCACAGTTGTCAAAGAGGGCGTCATAGTACCCGAGGAGCGAAGAATGGAGGAGGCTGCAGACAGAAGAGCAAGGAGAAAGGCCAAAACATTTGGAAGCACAGAACTCGTGTGTAAAAACTGTGGTAAAGACTGTCACTTAAGGATAGGACTGCACAGCCACTCCAGAAAATACAACTTAAACCCAACAGTGATGCACCATCATCTCGCGAGACGGAAGGATGCCGATATGGCAGTGGCACAGCTAGAGAGGAACGAAAAGCGTGAGAAGATTTGACGCCTTGCAGTAGCCGTGTTTAATTACAGTTGTGTAGATAAAATGTTGTTCATTGTAAATACATTTTTTAAGTAGATATTAAATTTAGGGTTTATAAAAGCTGTTTATGCGTATACAGATATATTTGTTAGGCGTAAAAAGGTAATTGTTTGTTTAACACATATATATATTTTAGGTGTATAAAGGAAGTTGTTCGGTTTACAAAGAAAGTTGTTGGTTGTTTACAGGAAGATTTTGGATGTATAAAAGCAGATGATGGTTCTACTTCAGCATTTTTGTTGTTTTAGTTCAGTTGTTGTGTTTTTTTTAAAATTAACACCAACTAATAATTCATCCCGCTAAAGGCGCCCCTAGGGGCATGCTCATTTATCCTCTCCTCATTACGTCCCTGGTTAAACTGGTAATTGTAAAATTTCAGCAATCATATTAACATGCATGCAGTTCGAGTAATATATATATATATTAGAGTTGATAGAGAAGGAAAAAATTGATCGTTTCATCGTGAAAAATTTAATCGATAATTGTCAATTAATTACATTTTTAAAACGCTAATATTGAGACTGTTAAGTCAGGTTAATTCCATGGCTTCCAAATTGTGTGTCCAACACAGCAAATTCGTTCTGTTATGCAAGTAATAAGGAAGAAGAACCTTTTTGTTTACGTATGCACATATAAATAATAATAATTCGAGGGAAAAGTATGTAAGTAAAAAAAATAATTAAATTATCAATAAATGGAAGCAAATATATATTTTCTTAAATGTTATTTGAATTTTAATCGCTCAAATTAATTATAATGAGTGCAATTTTCAATAATTAATCAACTAATTTGTCGTTAATTTCCGCAGCACTAATATATATATATATATATAAACATAGGCCTTGAAGTTTAAAAAAACCCATTAATTTGTACATTTTATAAAATAAAGTGCGATACTATTTTAAAAGTGGGTTCAACATCAGAGTCTTTGTTTTAACATAAATTCTCCTGGGGAGGCTTTATTTTGGGGAGACTTTAAAGCCTAGACGGCGACGAGGCATTGCAGGCAGTTATAGTTAAAAGTAAGTTACACGTAAGGCGAACACGAGCATTTGGCTCTTGTCAAGGACAATCTCATACTTCTGGACCAATCTTCCTAAAGGAACAGTTGCGTTGACAAAACGTGACACCTATGTGCTCATTGCCTCATAATCCCACAACTCCATTTTATGATGCCCCTATTATGGTTGGCCTTCTAAAAGTTCAAATTCGCAAAGGCTTAAGATAATCTCTAAAATACCATTAAACCTGCAGCCAGATTTATCTAAACATTGATCGTTCTCGCTTACTAAATTAATTATTTTTTTGTATTCACGAACAAGTAATACTCGTATCTTTCTTAATAGCATTTGTAAGAATTTTGGAAAATTCAATATCTATTTTTATAGCTTGAGAATGTTCTTATCTGGAGGCTCGTGCAGTAAACTCAGACTTACATGATGATTAAGTCTGATTAAAATAATTTACAAAACTTAATTAACTTTCAATGTGCATAAGACCATGTGGTGTGTAGCAAGACAAAGTTACAATATCATTCCGTAAGCAAAAAACATCTGCTTGGCATTAATAACTTCTGGATTTTTATACCTTGCATTTATTTTATCATGTAATGATCAGTAAAATGTCTCATTACAACATCTTTTACTTGCTTATGAATGTTTTTCTTTATAGAAAATTGAAAATACAGCATCTGTACTGACATCAGGCAGTTTAAAGTTGTGTGTTTTGCAAATGTCGTTAGAGGCCTCTCGAATTAGCAGAATCTTTTCTTAGAACGGAATCACTTACGTCAATATAACTACAAGTAATGATGCCAGTATCTTTACCTTATGCTTAAAATGTGTAAATGTATCTACTGCCGGTATATTATACATCAGGTTTTGGACTCAAATTAGAGTTGCAAGTCACATAAAATTTTCAAATTACAGATGCGAATAAATTTGAGAGTATATGATTGTTTCATTTAAATTCGGCAATATTTTATTATTATTTTGTTTGTTGTGCCTTATTTAAGATAAACGTATTTTATTCATATTTTTAAACATCAAACAACTTTTATTTACATGAGCATAAAAGTTAAGAATAATAATATTTTAACAGTTCCTATTAATTTGTATTATACGTAAATTTCTTATATACTTACACACACACACAAAACACATGTATTTATATATTATATTATAAAAAATAAACTTTAAAACAACTTTTAAATTTACACACACATGCACAAATTTTTTAGGAAAAAAGAGAATCAGATAACTAATATAATGAAAAAATAACATCTTATATCTTAGATATACAGACGCTCCTTCTTTGCAGAAGATAATTGCGTCCACAGACCATGAGAGATGATTTGTTGGCAATTGATGCAACGGTCACAGGCCACGGCTTAGGGGTTCCACGCATTACCCCAGCCGCCTAACTATTGTCTAGTTAGGTACCTATTCAGAGCTGGGTGACTCGGGGACTCCTCAGGCCCCGGGATCAAATCCTCGCCTTTGCGTGGATTCTAACTCGTGACCATCGGTATGACAGTCGAGCGCGCTACCTCTCGAACACCACGTCCCAATTATAATTTATAATAATATTTAAAAAATAATCCATTTACGTTCCTGGCAACAGTTTAAAATGAGGTGAAAAGTATTTGAAATATTAAAAATTACCATAAGTTTGGCGATTTAACTACCGTCAATATTTACTGAGAAATTAATCATTTAGTTTATATCGTGGCAATGCTGAATTAAAATGACATTTAAAAATGCAAAAAAAAAAACAAAACAAAAAAAAACACAAAACAATCAGATAATATGAATAAATCAATAATGGAGTGATCAAATCAGGCTAAACAAAACCTTTTGGACTATATTACAGAGGTGTTAAAGTGTATATTTTTATGTACACAAGGATTATGATTTTATTGTTATAAAAACATATAATTTTGTTAATAACATAAATAATAAAATGCATAATTCTCCCCAAAAGACACATTTGTCTAATAAACCTCAATACTCTTCTGTATTTAGTTGCATTATAATTTTTTTTAAAGTTAATGAGAAAACCATTATACGAAATTAGCCATTACGTTTGTTGTAATTATTTAACTTACCTTTTTTGTCATATAATTTGTAGAATATAAACATTAATGTTAAATTTTAACAAACCCCCTTTCAAACAAAAAACAAACAAACAAACAAAAAACATGTTTCGTTATGTTGAAACTTAATTAAATTTATAAATATTCCGCAAAATATGGAAAGTATAATTTTTTAGTTTTATTCATTCATAATTATATTAAAATTTCTTTAATACACCTAATAGACACAATAACAAAAAAATGTATTGAAAACGTATACGAACATATACTATTTGATTTGTATGCAGACATTATAAGTGAGTTTACAGAAAACTTAAAAATAAAAAAACACATAAGTCACATAAGTATGAAATATTAATTAGACAAAGTAACATGAAGTATGAAAAAAATGTGTGGTGAAGAGGAAAATTTTAAACAATAAAGCTTTTCAAATGTTTGGTATAAAAAATCAATATAGTTTCAAATATAGAAATATTTTTTTTTTAAATGTTGGTATCCTATATGACTCAATTAGCCTCTAAATTCTATAGAGATTTCACACAAGCAAAACTTTAAATAAGTAATTATTTAATTGTATACAAATAGTTATTGTTATGTGCTTAGAAACTATCTTTAAACAGATTGAAAAAGAAAATAAAGAAATGATAATAAATTAAAAAGTTGTAGAAGGCGTTGTTTTTGCTGTTGACGCACCTGAAATTAAAATTGTTTTTATGTAATGAAAATATTATAATGTCAATTCTATACAAAGCTAAGCAAACTTTTAAATTTAAGTACGAAAGCTAATTTATTTCATATTTTGAAACTATATATATATTTTTATTAAAGCATGTTGTTTTAAAAAGTTTTATTTGTATTATTAGTATTCGAAAACCAAAAACAACTTCATCTTTTACGTAAACACATTTAATTCACACTCAAATTATAAACCGTTTAAGATTTAGTTTTAAAATACAAACATAACATAAACAAAATATCTCAATGCTAAGAACTTTTTTAAAAAAAAAGTTAACTCCAAATACTTTTGTGAAATATTGTGAAGGGATGCGATCCCCAGGAGGACGTAGTCTCGAATGTGATTAATGTTGACTGGATCCGTTTCCTAAATATTTTTCTGTTTATCAGTTTTCTATAGTTGATAAAAATTCATTCGCGCATGTAGACTACAATAGCTTTACCAAAAAGATTTTTTTAAAAATATATAAGCTCAGGCCCTAAGAAGATAAAATAAAATATGATTTACATAGAAACTAGCTAACATTCTAAATTTATTGGATTAACATCAATCCCAACCATTCGAAAAGATGTCACAAATCTTCTTCGCCATCCAATCCAAGATACGGATTAACTCAAAAAGATCATATGCAATACCAAATTTTCATTCGATATTTATAACTATCAACATGGGAGCCTATTATATCGTACAAAGTTCATAAAATGCAGGTCATACAAGTCCGTTTCAGAAAATCCGGAAAATAATATAGTTTCTGTTTAAAATATTCCGCATTAAAATTGGTGTCCTCTTGCCTTGTTAACGCTTTTAAATAATGAATTTTAAATCAAAAAGGGAAAATCAAAAATATTTATCTTGCATTTGAAAGATTTACACAGTGACAAATGATTTATGCATTTATTTGTTGTTTGGTTTTATATTTATTTAGGACCAGATACGACACGCGACGTAGCATACGCGCAGACTTGCTGGAATATAGTTCAAAGAACAGGGGAATGAACGGATACAAAAATCAGCACAACGAAATGAAAACAACAAGAGTGAACATGGGAGAGGCACCACTGACGCATCGTAGGTCTTGAGCTGTGCCGTTGTTATTACCTACCCCCGCCCTCACGCTGCACAGCCATCGCTAGTGAACCATAAATTGTTATTGGTCGACCCTAGCAAAGGTCATTCTTCATGCACTCGTCTTGTGCTTGTCCTGCAGAATTATATAGATTGATGAAGATTCGTTGGTTGAAGAGTGCGTGGATTCTTTGATTCGTATCCCAAGACTGGCAGGATTTCTGAGTTCACCTATCAGTACTTGGCGTAAACAAATTGTGGGTGGCCGTTGCTCTAACCTCACAATCTCCTAGCATTCTGAATGTACAGAAACATAAAGCTATGGGGCGTACCGGAATGAGTTTTTTCGAAATTTTGCTGAAGCCGGCTCCACCAGCCCGCAGTATTAGGCAGGATTTATGAGCTAAATTCTGCAGAAGTCGGGGTCGGATTTGTAAAAATTTCCAGATTCTGGATTACCTGGAGCCGTTAGACCCCTACTTAAAAGACAAAATACTTTTTTTTCTTTAAATCCTTATTGCAGTGCCACTCCATTAATGGAGAGAAAAATGTGGAAGCTACCTTACTTGTCCCATAGACGTAAGGTCTTCAAAATAGTTTTTTTATGTTCTTCAGCGGTATAATTTCACCAAGTGCCATTAAAATAAATTATAATGATACCTTATTTAGGTGAAATTTCTGAAAACGCAATATCCCATAGACTTGTGTGGAATAGAAATTATTATAGAGTTATTTTCCTGGCACGGTGTTGTTCATTCAACGGAGCGTCACATTTTACACGCTATCTTTCTAAGAATACTTCAATAATATTATATTGTTTTCAAAGTTTAGACAAATTTTATTTTCAAGTGACTATGAATACAGTCTTGTTAAAATTAGTCCCGAGTAATATGGATGATTCTTTTTATGTAAAATAATGAACGTTTTACATGCTTGTTTTTAAATTTTAAAAACCTGTGCGTAGAAACTTAGCACAATTTTATAATTCTAGAAATGATTAAATACAACTTACCTATAAAAAAAGGTTGATTATTTAAAATCGTTGTTACTTTGTTCTTTATTTCTTTAATATCCGCCATTGAAATGGAACCAGCAACATTATCATCTAAAGATGCTTTAAAAATTGAATCAAATAAAATTGTTACGCAATCATTAAAAACCAATTATGTAACTTAATTTTCGCTCCCAATAGTTTTTATTTTCTAAGCTTGAACATACATTAAATGATTATTTTATTAAAAAAAAACTAAATTACACTAATAACACATCAACAAGTGATAGTAGATGTTATCTTTGAACATAAGGAAGTTGCTCTTTTAAACATTTATTTAACACAAAAATATGTCATCTCTAAGAAATCATGTTGTTTAACATTATATTATAGATCTAGATCTACTTACGTTTGATAGTTTGTTGAGATGTCACTATTTCTATTCGCGTTATAATAGCACACAAATCGGTGATTCTTTCGTCTAGTCAAATGATAAAAGACAAAACGGATTTTGAAAATGAGCATTAGGTGAAAAAGGGAACCGACAAAGGGGATTTTATGGATCATGCTTCAAATTTCTTATAATTTTAGGTCTAACTCGCGAGGATAAGACCGATTTAATGGTATCTTTTAAAACGTTCTCTGCATTGACTTTTTTGGATCTTAAATGTTTGGTCAGAAAATTATACACAATATAAAATGATTTAACAACAGTTTAAGCTGTGAATTAGTAAACATTCAAGTATATTTTTATTTTAAAAAAATCAATATTTAAAAAAGTAATCATTTTCTTCATTATTAATTTCAGGATAAAAGTTTTAAATATTGTTAGGGCCTTATTGGAAAGTTTCAAAGAAAAACAAATGATGTTTTAAAAAGAGATACAATGTGTGTTCATTTTTTAAGCTTCCTAACATTTTTACAACAATTAAGTTACTTAAATTTTTAAAAATTATATTTCAAAGTCCAATCTGCCAAGTGACATTTAATTTAAAGAGCCACACGGTAAAGACTAAAAAGTATAGCAGCCGATGAATACATAATCAAGGGAAATATGTGAAGGCAAATGGAGAATGCAACTATGCATGTAACTCAGAGCTATAGATGAAAATTTCTAAGAAATATGAAAACAGACTTTTCCTCCGACTGGACATCTGTTTTTAGACCTAAAATTATTTAGGTCTAAAACATCACCATATGGTTTGGTAGACAGAGAAAATTAAGTCATTGCGTGACACTCAAGTGTTCTGTTTTCCGGGCAATTCGAACATAACTCACAACATCTCACAACAAACTCAGTGACAGTGATTGTTCATGTTGTAGATATGTTTATGATGATTTTGATTATTTACAAAATGAAGATGTGTGTTATGCCAATAATGATGACGATCATATACTAGAGGTTTAGTCAGACCTGTATGGCAGGGGAGATAAGCCGCTTTGGTATATACTTTACTACGTCCTGTGCAGCAGGAGTGATGGGCAGCTTTTGTTATACAATTAACCAAGCTCCTGTTTGGCAGGAGCGGTGGGCTGTGTTTATATCAAAATAGGACTGTGGCTATAGGGGATAAGAGATCTCAATAGCACAGGTCCCTGTAAAGAAATCTGTAAGTGCAATGATTGCTGCTTAAAATGTCGCACGAGGGACTAGGGCGCTAGAAGTAGTTTGTGCTTGGTGTTCCTAATTTGTAAAAATATATTGTTCTTGGGGTTTGTTTTTTTCCCTGAGATCTTGTATAGATATATATATATATATATATATGTATATTGTAGGTGTATATTGGTATAAAAATTGATTATTGCTTGTGTCATAAATATGTAAGACTTCGCATATGTAAATTTTGTTTGTTATTGCTGCTGAAATGAATTATTTTAGACTATGTAACTATGTAATTCGGGTAGGGGACTGCTTCCCTTTTCTAAAGCTGCAGTAGTATGTTGTTTTCATGCATTTATGTCAAATTTTCCATGATGAAATAGATTAAGGTATTATGAATATGATGTTGGGCATATTATGTTGTTTTCATATATTTATGTCAGTTTTTCCATGATGTGTTATGAATGTTTAGTGATTCCATACCCTGACTTGTTTTGATTGTGAGATTCTACTCGCAAGTAGAATCTAACGGAAGAGGGGGGAAATGTCAAGGTATGAGAATCAGTCACTGAGTTTGTTGTGAGATGTTGTGAGCTATGTTCGAATTGCCCGGAAACCAGAACACTTGAGGGTCACGCTATGACTTTGCAGAGTTCGTTCAGGGCTTTATATAGTGTGAGACGGAGCAGGGCGAGAGGGAATGTGAATACAGTGTCGAGTAGAGGTAAGTGTGTAGTGTGCGGGAGACGATAGGACGGTGCAGTGCTAGGCGAGTGTTTGTCATACATTTCATCGAGGTGGCTCGAATGTTGTGACACTCAGCGAGAAGAGGGACTTGTATGGAATAAGCCTGTGTTTGGAAATACTGGATAGCTGGAGTGATTTTCTTGTTTTACTGCAGCTATTGTATTATTAAAGCAGTATCTATACGTGAATTATTACAACAATAAAAAATCCTATTATTATTGACAAGAGTCGAGAATTCTGTCTTAATTACATCCAGAACCCAGAATGCAACATTCTACATAAATATTTGATTAATGAAACATTATTTTCTGACGTTTTACAAGCTTTATTCGTGTTACGATAGAACAGTGCAGCCTTACACTGAAAACAAACTTAAATGACAAAAAATTGATTTGAAACATGCTCATTTTGAAATAGAAAATACGGTTTTATTTTTTTGGGGGGAGGGTTGTCCAAAGCTTTGTGACGTCATATGGAAAAACGGATCGAAGTATTTATGATGACATGTGACGAGGGGCGGGGGTAAAACATATTTAAAAAATAGCATGAAGTCATTTATAGACAAACCCTTAAGTGAATCATATGATGGAATTTTATAAATTAATAAACATGAATAAATAATTGTAATTGACGCGAAATTAACGTTGGATACATTTTTGCCATTGCATGACATATTTATGTAAGCAGTAACAAAAGAGGTCGCATTAAATGTTATACCTATATATACACACTTTTAAAATTACAAGATCCTTTTTTTAAAGGCCACAAGAAAGTTACTGAGGTCGCAGGTCCACCCCACCCCCACGATGCAACACATATTCAAAAAAATCATTACAAATTAATATGATTTTATTTTGTACTTATAGGAAGAAAAAAATTTCCAAAGAAATTGTATACATTAGTAAGTAAACATATTTATAAATTTACTTTATTTTCATAGTAGAAATATCGTGTATTATGCAATGAAATTTACAAGGTAATTGTAATATCTTGTTCTATGGTCAATAATGCAAGATTTTATGGTTTAAATTCACTCATTGTCGAAAGAAGATATTTTTTTTATCAACTTCAGTTTGGAGAAGCTTCTTTCATAACTATAAACACTGATAGCATTTGTTGAGAAAATTCTTAGCAAAATTACAATTTTTCAGTTCGGTACATAATATTACAACCTATACTGTTGAATAAATGTTAATAGATAAAAGGGTCTTAACCCTCGTTCTTCTAACGTAGTGCCTCTTCCAGTAGTGTAGGTATAGCTATAAAAACCTGGATCCTTTTTCTTTAAATTTTGACATTTTCTTTATCAATGTCAAAACAGTAATTTATTTGATTAGCAAATTCTTCATTTAGTAGGTTACATGGTATTATGTACGAATATTTTCTTGCAAGGATATGCTCCTGTTAAAAGCGTTCTTTAATTTTATTTTAAATTCTATCCATTGATAAAAACATTTTCGTTGCACTTCTGTTCTAAAGCTATATAACCACGTCTTCTGAATTTTCATCAATCATATTTCTTCACAAATTGTTTTGAATGATATATTAACATCTAGTAGAATATTAGCATATCGCTTTATTCCTTGAAATGGTTTAACATTAATTATTTAAATTTTAAAAAAAACCATTTCCGATAAATTGAGATAACATAAAACATACAGCAGAAAAGGGTAGAATTCCAGCATTTGATCTCGTTTTACTAGTTACTTTTTCAGATGTAAATATTTATTTTTATGCCTTTTGATGTGTTAATAAAACGGTGTTAAGACTTAAAATTATGAATATTTTTATTTGACCTTGGTTTTAACCCTTAAAAAACTAAAGGGTGGCTGTCGGATATGGGTGTACTTTTTAACTGCCAGCAAAAGCCGCCCTCAAAATGTGTAACGCCGGGGGCGGACCGCCCCCACCGCCACCTCTAGCTACGCCACTGAGTGTATGATCTTTTTTACAGAAATATTCGACTGATAGAAACAGACAGTTAATTGATGAAGTAATTGGTATAACATTGAACAAATCTTTTTGTCCGTTGATTACATGCGAGGAGTTGTTTATTTTCACCGAGAAAGTGTAAATAAACGAACTTCAACACAAACATTCAAAATTAAATATAAAAAAATAATGTAGCCGATGGGGATTGAGCCTAAAATCTTCCGCAATTATTAGGCGGATGTAATAACCAAACAATTGCCAATAACATAAACTGTGTGAAGGAACAACGAAAGTGAATGCAAAAAGCATTGCTGGTCTCAAGACATCCCTTACCCCTCCACTACCTTCTCTTGCCAACCGTTAAGTGTTTAATAGTTGACCCCGGCGAAGGTCATTCGTCATGCTTATTCGCACATACTCCCTTGAGTCCATTGTTTATATAGATAATAACTTAAATAAGCTAAGAATGTTTTTTTCAATTCCATATTTAACAAATTTGTTTTAATTTATCAAAACACACATACACTCCCACACACATTCAATAATTAACTTTAAAAACTACGACAATAACTGAAAGGAAGTACCTATTTCCTTAAGCTTAGCATCTGTTCTTTTTTGAGATTCCGTGACTAGGCTTAAAAAGACACACAAAAAAAAGTGTTTCCAATTAAAAGCGATAAGTGGAAAACAAACCTGTTAACATATATTTTATAACAGTGTAGGCTATTCGAAGAAACAAAATTAAAGCCAATAATTAAACTAAAAACAATTAAGAAAAAAAAAACTTGATTAAAAATCTCATAGTACAACTCATTGTATTGATAATAATTCAATAATTAACAATCATAAAATCTACCTGATGTCACTGTCAAATGTGTTAAGAAAGCTACTCAAGTTCTTTCTCTCCACTGAAATCAATGATTTTAAATTATTTATTGTTAACTTCCGAACGTTATATTTTTACGTCATATTTATCAGTATTTTTCTTAGAGATTTTATATTAATCGTTAGGTAAATATATTTTTCTAGGATATTTTAATTTATTTAAAATATACTAAGAAGAAATATACCTATAATTTAAAAACCAATGCAATGTTTCTACAGAAAATCCATGAAACAAAATTTTTAAAAATATTTTGTTTTAAAACTTAATCATATGTGCCCTTTAAAACTGAAAATACCAAATGATTGCATACATGGTTAAAGAAAATATAAGATGGAAATAAAAAATATCTTAAAAATTCGAAACTTACTTAGTTTCATTAAATTTTGAAGAAAGCGAAATATCAAGGATTTGATTGAAACCTGATTAGGCGGTCCCATTCAAAAACGTTTTAAAGTATGTTTCAATAAGATTAAAAGTTCATTGAGTACCCATAACATTGGATTAAACGGTTTTAAAAGACAGCTATACATATAATATCTTTAAAAGGAAAATCAAATACAAAATATAAAATCTGTAATGAATCTAAAAACTCACCTAATAGTATGTAAATAATATTAACATATGGTATAATAAAACTAATGATTCTGATTTTTTAAAATTATTATTTTGATAAATTAGTATTTTAGTTAAAAAATTTTTTGTTCTACTTTAAATGATTAATTAAATTTCGGTGAGTTAAAATTGCCTCATCAATTCTTTATTTATTCAAATATTGAAATCCTGCTTACCGACCCTCTTGTAATCTTTTAGTCGTTTGAAGAAACTGTAATTAATTGAAATGTTTTTATATTATTAACAACATAATTTGTATGTCTTGCTAGCATTAGGCACGCTCTACAATAAGTCAATAGTTCTATTAAAAATAGTTTCCTGTAAACAAAAACTCCGAAAAAATGTAAGTATTCAAGTTTTTTGTTTACCGATTTCTTATTTTAAAAATAAAGTAGATTTCAATTATGTTTGAAGCTGATATTCCTAGATGTACAATAAATTTAATTCATTCAAAAAATGTTAAACGACATGGCTACGATACAGTGGTCCTTTATAGAGAAATAAGATAGTAACAATAAAGTAACAACCAGTAAAAGTAAATATGATTTGAAGTAAAATTTAATTTTTAAAAATTAACACATGCATAATAAATTAACTAATTATTTTTGTTTTATTAATATAACTGATATTATATTTCTAGCTATTGAGGGGAATGTGTTATTTCAGTTACATCTAATCTAAATTTTTAAATTAAAAAATCTGAGGCCACTACATTGGTTTCAAAGCAAATTAGTTGTTTTAACAAATTTAGTAACATTAAATGTTTCATATGTTGGGGAAGCAGAGCCTCAGTTCCTGGATTTTATGATCTTTCGCTTTATTTTTCATTTGTGCCTCGCATTTTGCACCTTTAAGTTTCGGCTCCCTTGTGTTATCTGGCCGATCAAGAGGATGATCCGAGACATTCTGTCCATGTTCTCGGGTAAATGTAACATTTCTCTATATAGGTCTTCAGGATGTTACTAAAGGTAAACAATCTGTGTTATTAAACACAGGCCATGGTCTACTGTCTATAATTCATGACTGCAAAGTGGACTCAATTGTCGTGGTTAGCCTGAAGAACTGTTCATCGAATATTGTATTTCCAGTGGCGTACATGCCATTTAGAAAAGGAAAAGTCAGTAATAATAATAATAATTAAATGATAATTTATAAAGCGCTGTATCCCAGCAAGGGACCGGGCTCACGGCGCTTTACATGGAGATAACAATACATATATTAATAAAAGAAACATTCATATCATACTAACTACATAAATGACAATACGTTATACATCAGCTACGTTAATCATTTAAAGAAATGTTGTTTCATTAATTTTCAAAATAAATTTTAAAAAGATGTTTCTTAAGTGCAGTCTTGAATGACTTAGCAGTTGAAATACTACGGATGTGTAATGGAAGAGAAGTCCATTGTTTGGCTGCACAAAAAGAGAATGACCTTTCGCCAAATGTTGTGTTTCTTGTCTTAGGAACACTGAGAATGCGTGTATCTGCAGAAGAGCGTAGCTGACGGCTTGGTGAGTAGACTCTCTGTAGTTTTTCAATGCATTGTTTTAGCGCACCTGACAGAAGAGAATTGCAGTAATCAATACGAGCTAGAACAGGAGCACAGACTAGAGTTTGTGTTGCACTATCTATTAAGTAATGACGGATTGAACTGATATGACGAATATCAGTATAGGCAGAGCGACAGATGTGATTGATGAAGTTGTTGGTAGACATGTTGTCAGTAATAATGTAGCCAAGATTCCTAGTCGATGTTGTGAACAGTATATCAGAACTAGCCACCTGAATAGAATTCGGAATAGTCAAAGTACTGCGTGATTTATTGTTACAGAATAACAGTACTTCTGTCTTATTATCATTCAGTTTGAACTTGTTAAAGTCATCCAAGACTTTACCTCACCAATGCACTCCTACATCAATTGGACAGTGAAGTCAATATTAGAGGGATCAGTGTGAGTGTCATACATCTTCACGTAGCAACAGTCGACGCTCGGTCTCTTGACCCACATGATCAGAGTAACTATGAGACTATACTGAAGACATTATTTTTGTCCAGGAGACTTGTTTTGATGGTGAGGTGCACGAAACTCACTCCGTCTGACAACAAGTCTATGACAGAGTTACGCCTATGTCATGTCATGTATACATGTCATGTCTTTATAAAAATTAAGAGTTGAATGTCTTTTTTAAAGTAGTGGAAAATGTTGTAAAGTGCAGTGAGCTAGTCCTAGGTCTGGTGTTGTGCGCTTTATTAGTGTACACAATACATAAAATTAAAATAATATATTTTAACAGATCATAAAAGACAAAACCTTGTTTGTAACGCATACTTATCGTATTCATGCAACATGAACAGCCCTTTAGAGCAGAGCCTTACCAAGCATGTTTTCGAAATGTACGCCAGCCTACGCAACTAACTGTGTGTTGCATGCTTAGTTCTGTCATATAATTTAAATAACTCAGACAAAAATTTCCAGTTTCTTTACATATTTGCAGTACAAAGTCCAGTTTCTCGGGATTAGAGGGGGTTTGGAAGAAAAACTGCCTCATACTCTAAGTTTGATCAACAGACTGATTTCTCTACACTCCCAGACGTTAGGCGAGGGTCTTCCAACGTTTCCAATAGTACCTGTGATCCTACTATACATCACCTCGAATTTTGAAATGCCTGTGACAGTTTGCTACTATAGTATGTGAAAATGTTCACGTTGTCAAGTTTCTGATCGTATACAATTGTTGAGTTCTCAGTTTACTTTTTCTAGGTCTAATTTGTGCAAAAATTTCAGTCTTTGAGGCAAAGGCTACTGATTAATTTTGAGAACAATTGCATTCATGCCGCATGTCTGCCTCTAAGGTGTTTTTGTGACACAGTCATCAGCGAACAATTGCTTTCGTATTACCTCTGTGCGTGTCCTTTTTTGTCTTGGACCTTCTTCAGATTGAACAGTTTCCCATCGTATAAGTAGGTGGCTGCTGGCATGAAGGAGATCAAGGGACTGAAGCATGTAAAGGCAAGGATGCATACTAGCATTACGCCATTTATAACTGCACAAATTCCTCAGTAATTTCTCCGTCATTGAGCTGTGGCAAGCAAACCGTCAAAAAAGTGTTTCATCATCTCAATAAATATGCATGTATCTGCATATTCTTACTTTAGCTCTAAGTTTTCAGAAGTCTGAAATCTGAATTTGGTTTTTCTATCCAAGAAATTTTAGTAAAGTAAGTCTCCAAACTTCCAACGGGAATCAGCAATTGTTTGATGAAACCGAAGCCCCCTCTACTCGGGAGGTGTAAGGCCATGACCAGCCCTGTGTAAAGCCATGATTATTAGTGCATATTCACAAACAATTACAAATTCAGAGCTCACAAATAATATTATGTTTGGATCTATCGAGACTAATAATCACATCCGTTTTCCCGAACAAGGATCAACGAGATTTTTGCGGACCCCGCGCACGGCTTGAAACGGAAAAAAACCCATTAAGCTCTTGTCCCTTGGAAAGGCGCCTGGAGTTGACTCTATTCACATTGAAATTTGTAGGGTTGTTCCCAAGTAGCTTACAGAGATGGTCTTCAAATTGTAAATTCAGCAGCATTTTCCTCGGAATTTTTAAGAGGCAACCATACTCTTTATTTACAACCACAAGCTCAATCGTAAATCATGGGACAAATACAATGGTATCTCTGTGCTATACAGAGAAAGATATATCATTTCTAGAACACAACTTAAAAGACTCACAAACCACCTTGATCAAGACTTACTACCAAAGAAGGAAAGTAGTTGTGTTAATATTATCTTTTCTGCACGTCATCTGCAAGGGAAATGTTAGAAGCAAAAAAATCCAATCTACCAAACATTTGTAGCGAAATGATTTGATATATTTAGCCAAGATATATATTTATATGAATAAAATATACCTTCGTAAATTTCAAATTCAATGTATAAAATGCATTTGTTAACTAGTTAGTTTGTACAACAGCGTCGTTATTTAATAATCATATCTCAAAAACATGGAATTAAAATTTAAATTTCTTGTATATGTACCTTCCGTCGTCTATCTGTTGTTTGATGTACATGACAACATCTTTCTCGAATTTGATTAAATAGCTGACCTGCTCACCATCTCTCGCGTGATCTAAGAAATATAACATTACATTTTAAATACTGAAACAGGTTATTCTACATTATGCAATAATATCCAACAAGATTTAGTTTCTTACCGTACAATAGAAGATTAATGGTAAGCTTTTTAAATTTTGATTTATTTTTCTATGTTATTTAAAAGGTGATTTTTTAAAAACATAAATAATACTCTTCCTCGCTCTGTAAGATTCTAAACAATATTTTCCGAAAAGTATTTTTCTATATTAGGAACTTTCATTTTAAGCCCCTCATCTGCTAACTCTTTAGAACACTCGATCAAAACGTATTGCTTCTACAAAAAAATTAAATACTTCCGACTTTCAAAATGACTCTAGCCAAAAAGATTTACTTGTTTTTAACAATAATCCACAAATGTAAAGTCAAGAAATAAATGATACACGAAAACATCACGCTTAAAAGTGTCTCAAAGTATCGTATTTATATCATGCAATTAAAGCTCAGAAAAATATGATTCAAGAAATCAACCAATTTTCGCCTTTACACTTGACAAATAAAAAAAAAAGTTTTGAAAATTTCAATTGTGAAGCAACAGAAAGTTAATTATCGCTTAAACTTATAATTAATTTAGCAAGCTTATGGAAAACGCGGAAAAAATTTACAGTGATGAAATCCATGAAGCTTTAAGAAGCTGTATTTACCAAGGCGGATGAGGACAAAACATGTGGGCCTATGATATTTAGTAGACCCAAATTGCCCGAGTCACTTACTCCTTTCCTTATATCGACAGCAACCCAAGCACACACTCAGAAAAAGCAATGGTGGCTCAAGGAAGATTATTTTGTAATACTCCAATGTAAGCTTGAACTTTTGGTGGCGATAAACTTCCCTGGATATCTCTTCTATTTCCATAATATTGGAGCTATACAAATACGAAAAAATTAAGTAACTGGAATTATTTGTTTATTGATTTTTTTTAAGTTTCAGTGTTAACAAGTGAATTAAATTTTTAATTTTTGACATTGACATGACGCTCTACAAATAAATATTTTATGAAAAAGTACTTTAATTTTAAATCGTAAAAATATGACAGTTTTACCTTTGGTTTTAATAACTAATAAATGAAAAGGATTTCATGTACGTAGCTAAAACTTGACTAATAGTAATGAAACAACATGGCGTTAATTGTCATGGTTGGGCTTTCAAAAATAAAAAGGTGCTTTTTTCCCCGCGTTACGCACCGGGGACGGCGTTTTGGCACTTTCTTGCACATACTTTTGTTTATCACTGCCTGGAAATCCTTTTCCGATGCGTCCCGGAAAGTTTTTTTGTTTGTTTTTTATTTATTTTTATTTTTTTAGAAAAAAAAAGCGCTGATACCAAATAAAATCGAAGCGTATTAATCATAATCGGTAAGGGTAAAAACTTAAAAACATACGCGTATATGAAAATAAGAGCGTACTTAAATTTGGCTATAATGACGCTGAAGATCAACAAGTTAACGATAAGTACACATATCGCCATGACGATTGGGCCGTAGTACCTCCCTACTTCAGTGGAACACCTGATGTCAGTGTGGTTGTTGTATAGCGAGGGATCGTTCGTACAAGAGTCACCTAGAACAAAATCTATTGATATTTATTTACTTACATTTCCCAAAGATATTGTTGTAGATTTCGGCTTTATTTAAGCAAAATTTAACTATATCCAGAATATACAATAGGAAAATGAAAGGTAGATACCGCAATTATGAAAGGTAGCATTGTTTTTTTTAAGAAAGACAGACAACACTCAAACATTTCTTTCAGGTAATGGTATAAAGAGTATAAAGTCAAATGTCTAAACTGAAAACATTTTAGTGAAAAAATATAGTTTATTTTTTTAAAGTTAAATATTCATATATNTATATATATATATATATGTATGTATGGCAAAATACTAAAATTAAACCAGTGATTAAAAATCGTTAAAAAAGGTTTTTAACTATAAAGCCCTTATATTTGAGACAACTAAAAGAAAGCTTAATATAATACACACAGCACGACATACTAGCAAAAGTATCAAATATATAATAATATCATAATTATTTTAGTAACCTATTTACCTCTGCTCTCTATTTCATTTAAGAAGAACTCTCAAAACATATTCCAGTAAGGTTTTCTGAATATGAAGTAAAGTTCAGTAATTTTCAAAGGTGCCTCAGGATACATGACAGACTCTGTTGCCACGACTGATCCAATAAAAAAAATACCCATAATGACCAGAAACTTTACCAATGTCCGACACTGTGAAAGTAAAAAAAAGGTATTTAAAAATTACAAATAATACACACAAACCATTTGACAACACATGCACGTTTTTCATAATAATGAAATATAAATTACAGTATACCCTCACCCAGGGCCGCCTCTAGAAATTTTGGGGCTATTGAATAGTAGGTACGTGTGGGCCCCTTTGGTAATAAAAATCCCACAAAACCACAGACTGGTTTTATGCACGTTGGGATAAGATCAAACCTGTCACTGAAGCCAAAAGGAAAGCTCTTATGGCCTTTAAAGAAAATGCAAACATTCGAAAGGTTGCATGCCTTAAAAGCAGCCAAGTCATATGCCAAAAAAGTCTCACGTCAATGCGTCAATACCTACTGGCTTAACCTCTGCTCCAGCATACAGTCAGCTACAGACATGATGAATGCTAAAGTCATGAACGAAATTATCAAAAAAGCAACTTTCCCATTAACGTCCAAATTTGCCGCCCTAAAGTGCAACAGTTGAGAAATTATCCAAGGCAAGGCAGCGCAGCTAAAAAGGTGGTTTGATCATTATCTGGAAATGTATGAAAAAGCTACCCCAGTCTCCAGCACCGCTCTAGATGACATCCCCGCTATGCAGCCCATGGAAAAACTTGATGTCGTGCCCACACAGGAAGAGGTTAGCAAAGTAATTGACTGCCTAACTTGTAGAATAACCCCTGGGAATGATGGCATACCACCAGAAGCTATAAGGATTGACAATACTAATACTTTAATACAATCTTTACACGAGCTTCTGACCCTCTTCTGGAAACAGGGCTACATCCTTAAGGGAACTAAAGGATGAAAATAAAATGACATTATATACGAACAAGGTTTATATAAGTTACTGCAATAACTATCGTGGCATCTCACTCCTTAGTATTGTAGGAAAGGCCTTTGGTCGTGTCATATTAACGGGATTACAAAGTTTAGCATCCCAAGTTAAATTTCTTTTTTATTATAATGTTTTTTGAAAAACAAAATTAAATTGTGTTTACATTATCATAAGTAATTAGCGAAACAAATTACTGCTTGCAACATTATTACACTTTTATACGTGAGAATGTCATCAGAAAATGTTTGGAAAGCATTTAGTATCGTATGTAAAGCCCTTTAAAGCAGTATCTTATACTCGTAAGTCCCGCCCATGGCTAGGAAATACTATGATCAATAACATTATTAATTGATAATCATACAATTAATTAGAGGGGATTTAGTGTAATTTTCTAGTACAATATGGATATATAGCTTTAAATTACCCAATAGTGTTGAATTGAGATGACAAAGTTGAATTAAAAAATTAAGATTCTAATTTTTTTTTATTTTTCTTGTCCAACACCTCCCTAATAGGGATCAAAACACCGTAAACGCCAAATTAAAAGCAAACCTTCGGATTTAAAAAAAAGGCACACAACATATAGACTCCGGTTTGACAAATTTCTTTAATTAAAAACTTTTTTTTAAAAAACAAAAATAAGTATTTCACATTTTGTGTACGTTACGATAGCCTTTCCCACTTTAAACAGATCATTTTAATGCGTGCATGAATTGCAATAACTCACAAACTCTGACTGCTAGGAAGAAGAAATGAAACTATTAAGAAATAAGAAATCCTTTTAAATTACTAATGCTAATGAAACTTACCATTTCAAAAATCATAGCAACTATTGGGCCTAAAAACGAGCTACCATAGCAAAAATGTAAAAGTCGCAATGTGAACGCCATAAAGTCGAGACTGAAGAACAGCCGGGCGACATCCATTAACTCATTATTTAATGTAAAGAATGCTGCCACCCTGAGTGACAGTGCTGCACAGTAGAAGACAACGCTACAGATGTCGATGATATAGAATGGATCAACAACGTGTCTGTTAGGTGGGGACTGGAGATCAAAAGAAGAATAAAAAATAATTTAAAAAATAGTTTACAGTCTATTTCATATTGATTAATACGAGTCAAAGACGACTTAAGTGAATTGCTACATGCGTGTAATTATTTAATCTACATCGCTTTAATGTACCCTGGATTTTGGCTAATTGTATTGAAGACTAAGATGCCGCATTTAGTAGTTCTGCAGTGGATGACTTATTGATTAAAATCTACAGATTAGATTTTATATTGTTTTTATATTTGTATTTGTTTGTTCCCACGCAAAGCGCTTTGCCAAAAATTTTCGTTGTTTTATATAGACTTTTCATGCTCATTCATACCCTGTTAAATACATTTGCTTGTGAATCTCGAACTGTTGATGGCATTGATAATAACTCTTAATATGCATGCAGTCTATATATAAACAATAAAGGTCTTAATTTTTGCTTTAAAAAAGATAAGCTCTAAATAACAGACGCTTTTAATGTTTAAGATACACAATACTTACATCGATAATTAAAAATATTTAAAAAAACTATTGAAATCTTAAATACAGTTTATCGAAGTTTCTTTGTGTTATCAAATGGAGCGTTCTTTCATAAAAATATTACGATTAATGTTATTAAAAATATGATTTTAATCATTTTCTTATGTTAGAAATGAAATTCATTCCTGGTTATGGTTAATTTTTACCCAAGTTTTAGTATCGAATATGACTGGTGATTATTCTGAAGACATTCCTTTGTCTTGTTTCGGCGGATAGGCGGTGAGGTGGACAAATATCGCTTCATCTAACTACCAGTCTATAATGAACATACGCTACCGGCGGAACATTTACATATAATGTGGTGTACGTAAATATGTTAAGGTAGATTGAAAGTGCAGTGGCTTTTCTCAGGAGGTTGGAAATGCTAATAAAGGGTGGTGAACTTCATTAATACGTGTAAAAAATAATAATTATAAGAGAATTTCGTGTAAACTCAGAACAGTTTACGAATATTGCTGTATTTTTATTAAAGGATGAGATGGGTTAAACTTGTATTTTGTTTTATAAGAACCATTAAATTATATGCAATAAGCTATGAGATATAATTTTTTTTAAAGATTAAAAATTAAACTTAATATGTTTTTAAAAAAATTAAATGAACAATACTTTCCAAGAAGTTGCTCAACTAATTTTTAAAATAATTATTTAAATGCATTTATTGCATTTTTTCCATTTATTCTAAATAAGATAAAACTCCTTAAAAATAACTATTTTTTTTTTATTTTATTGACTAACCGTTTTCTGAATTATTTGGAGCGCCAAAGTGATGACCCAAGCTGGAATCAGGAACTCCAAAATATGGAAATTTGCAGATTGCAAAAAGAACAACAGAAGGAGCCCATACATGAATAGGAACACCAAATAAAATACCTTGGAGATATGTTAGTAACGTTAAATATGTCCTGTTCACAGTTATATTAGGAATAATTTACAGAACACAATAAAAATATCTCATTATACATACATTTTTTTATATTATATATTTAATTACCATTGAAGACAAGATGAAATTAAGTCTCATAAAAAAGTTTATATTGTAAAAAGAACTTTATCATCTAAGTTTCCAAACTATACATTGCACAAAAAAATGTAATACTCACACACGAACATATAAATACAAAAAGTGGTGCCCGGGGCCTTTTGCAGTGACGAATATGCGTTTCCCTTGAGTCGGCTTGAGCTCTGTCACAAGTAAAATCACACACACACACATATATATATATTTATTTATATTCAATTATGGGATCTACATTTGTTATTTTGTTCCTTTAAATATTAATTAATTAGAGCGCAATTTTCTTTACAAAACAACTCACTTTTCGGCTGCCAGGACCTGTAAAAAAGCAGTTTAGAATAATTTAACCGCAATACAATAAAAATATAATATTTTATTCATTTATATTTTAACTTTTTATACTCATCTTCAATTACAATTTTAAGATATATTATATGCAATTTATATTGTTGATACATGTCAAAGTTATTGATTAAGAACGAAACAGTTGTAAAATTATTAGCCTCATTAGTTAGTCAGATGCTCTGGAGCAGGGGTTTCTGAGGTGTTTTTCTAAAATTTGAAAAGTATCAGTGATGTAACGCTTGACGAGGAATAGCTTATCAGAGAAGAAATCTTGGTATCACAGACAGCCACATTCCTTGTCCACGCTTGTCTATTATCGCAATTCGTCATCATGATCTTTACCTTGTTTATGAGGTTAATTATCAACTGTAGATAGACATAAAGTGTTTCCCCTACATTTGATAGGCAGATTTCATGTCTGACACCTCCCTTTACACTGTCATACTGTGGTGTTTTCTTTCTCCGGATCGCTTCAAAGTGGTAAAGTCAAATGACGCCATTGAGGGCCCGCTAGATTTCTATACAAAATTAATCATGATATCTCGCACTTCAAACATATGTCCCCAATCAAAATCATAACATGCAGCCTTATGACTGGTTATAAATTGTGAGAGGTAATTTAATTGCTAAGTTATACGTAAAAGGAAATGGATAGCAAAAGGTGTGTAATTTGAATTTTTTTACATGTACACTCTGCATTTTTGCTCATATTTACCTGCCCACGCCAGATTCGTTTCTGCAGTTCAACCAGTGGTGTTTGAGACAAGAACTCATTGTTGCCTGTCGCTAAAGCTATTTCTACACAACTCGCTTGCCCATATTCTTTGACGGGCTCCATCAACATGTTAAGCATATCTGAGCTGCTCTTTATATAGCCGTTGTTGACAGCATCAATCGCCAGTTTTTTAAATGCACTGGAGAAAGAAACGTATGTGTTAGACACTTTAAATCTAATTTTTAAAAAAATAAAGTTGCTTACTTTAATACAGTGGTAATCGGCATACGTAAGCTTTGGTATAATTATAGCACGGTATGCGTCTTGTTTGGAAGCAATTTATTTTATTGGTATTCCACCTTTATTTGGAATACAACCAACGTGCTAGAACTTGTTTGAGACCGTTTTTTTATGTCGTCACACGAATTTTGTCGATTTTCGCACACTTGGTCATTTTTCTTTACAAAAAGTTAGCCCTCCCCTTAAATATGACTTCACAAAGTTTCTCCCCTCACCCACCCCAAATAAACGCCGTATTTCTTATTTTATAAAAGAGCATGTTTCAAATAAATCTATTGTCATTTAATTATGTATTTATTTAAGTGTCAGGCTGCACTCGTAAAACCATTAAAAATGGCAATACATAACTTGTAGGCAATCGAAAATTTCAGTTGAACTGCTATGTACATCTTCTTATTGGTGTATTATAATATTAAGTATTGTTTACTTTTTAAAAATACAAATACGTCTATGAATGTATGATTATGTAAATAACAATATTTTAAAAAAAAAATTAAAACGGAATAATCCCTTTCCCATATTTTTTATAGTCAAAGGACTTTTGGTAACGTTCTTTTTGGTAAACGTCCAAGGGTCTTGAATGGATTAGGGACGTATACGGAGCTCCACTGTATTTACACTATTGAAACACATAAGATCCGTTTGCACTCACTTCATGTTTTCTTCGCACGTGGCCTTATCCTCCGTTTTCTTCATTGATCCGAACAGTCCGTACACAACTAGAGCGGCTGAGACCGGATGCTGCAGGATAAATGGACGTGTTATAAAATTAGTTAATGACTACTTAATGTCTATGACACATTTCATTGACCTAAAATGGGGACTTATTTTAAAATTAGAACAACTTTTTCCTTCAATTCATCTCACACAGTTTTATGGTGAATCTTAACATCTGTTCGTTAAGAAAAAAAATGAGATGCGATTATTATCTTTCTCTCGAAACAATACTATTGAATTTTTTGAAGGCTATAACACCATTATAACACATTAAGTACCTTATAGGTTTGTTGTTGTTGTTTTTTTTGTGAAAGAATATATGTTGATCTTCAAAAATATATTAAATATAACTTCTTAACTTTTTATGGAGGAAAACTACTTCGGAAAAATTAAAACATACTTCAACAAGTGTCCAGTATAAAATGGATGCTTCAAGTTTGTTCTCCAAAACTGCATCAAGAAACAACACTTCCGCCAGAGGGTAATCGAAAACTATTAGAAATATAACGACCCGCTAAAAATGATCTTTAGTTTTAAAACAGTTACATAACGAAATGTAAATATATATATATATATATATTAATACTACATTTTGATTAATGTGCCATTTTTCTCCCCTAATTGTTCAACTTCTCAAATGATTCAAGGTCTTTAGGTTTTTAAGACTCACACCTAGTCCATTTCAGCACGGCTGAACTGAAAGTAATATTTAAGTAAAATCATTTTCTCTTAAGTAATACATTGTAATCATAGGCTACTGTACTGATGGATATATCTAGAACAAACTTAATTCACATGAACCTGAAAACTCATTTGAAGTGTTACATCGATTTAAACTTAATATGTCCACCCTTTCTATCCTCGATACCAAAATTATTTTTTTCTCTTAAAATATATATCATAAACATACTTGGCACATAAATTATTTGATTTCAAGAAACCAGTAGACAAAAAAAGGGGCCGGGAATAGAGAAAAAGTGAGCATTTTTACATAATTAAAAAAATATAATACATAGCATCATATTAGAAGCAACTGGTAAATAGGAACGTTTTAATGAAAGCGAAAAAAGGGAAAAAAAATATTTATAAAATAAATAGTATTGATGTAATTTACTTATTGATTAATTATTTATTGATTAATGTGCCTTTCTTTATTTTAGCTCTATAAGTGTATTAAAGACTTCATGTGTTTTAATTACAATGTAATCCTTTGCTACACCGGATCATTAGCTATGAGAAATGTGTGTATGCAAGACAGTGGCGGATTTAACTTTGTCTGCGTGGTGGGCCAGGAGAATTTCAGGGGGGTGCCGCAAAATGTTACTAATATCAGAGCATTGGGTAAATACTAGGGCTGCTAAAGATTAATTTAAATTTAATTGTTAACTTTTGGAAAAAAAACGATTAATTAATCGTTAATTTCGATTAAAGCCAAAAAATTTAATTTATGATGTCATAAGTAACACATACTTCACATTTTTGTTGAAAATCTAAAAAACGCTCTTGCCTCTTGTATATTTTCCTTTTAACCAACTACGCAAAAAGACAAGTGTGTTGACATTAAAAGGTTCATGTGATGAGCGGATCTAATTGACAATATAATCAACCGAGCTGAACAATCATTCAAGTTGAACTGAGGAAACTCAAACTGGTATGCTCAAAACGGTCTTGTCATTATCTGATATCGGTGTTCATTATTTTTCCACCATTGTACAGGATTAATGGATTCAATCACTTTCATCTCCATTTTATACGCAGTAATTCACCAGAAGAACTGTCGTCATGTCTGTCTCAGAGTCAAACTCCATTACTGCCATTAGCTTAATACGCTTTTCATTTGGTTTGATAAGTAGCCGAAATTTATCAACATTTTGAACATGCCATCAGTCAATATCTTAAAACCAAAATGTTCGTGTAATTTTTAGGAAATTTATTATTTATCAGCCGCTTTTTTTTTTTTTTTAAACTTTTTGACTTCCAATTACTTTTAAGTGATGGGTTCGATTAATGGTTAAAAATAATTTGATCCTTAAACTTTTTAAGGATTAGTCGAGAAATTAATCGTTCATTTCTGCAGCCCTTGATAATACTAACTATTAGCCTACTAATTTAGTAAATTTTCCAAATTAACAAACACGTCAAACAGAAGATATAAATATAAACAGATATGTTTTCAAAATAGTAACGTTTATTTATTTCAATAGTATATTTATTGATCTAAGAAAGAAACTTAGTTTATACGAAATTATATAGAGCCCTGAGCCTTATTTAAATTCCTTTCTACGTGAGGCGAAACGATTTATCGTTGATTAAAGTCAACGTTCTCACCTAGATCACGTTCATTTGAAATTATTGCCCATCCAGACGCACGTTCGTTTGTAATTGCTGAGCGCAAATAATTTTTGATGATTTTCAATCATTGCAATCAGGAAGATTCAAGTAAATTTTTTATAGAATATTCACACACTATAGAGACATGATGCCATTTATTTTTTCAGTCAAGAATGGCAGAAACTCTTTAAGTCGTAGCTCACTAGATAGTGAAGGACGTTGTGATGAATAAACAATCTTTGAAGGTTTAATATTCAACGATTGCTTCTTCTAGGTTAATATGTTTGTAAAATTTGCATAAACTTCGAAGGGGATCTTTATTTTCTTCCAACATTTGTGATGGATCAATACAATAGAAATAAATAGCTGCGCCCCTAAAGTCATTAAATCGATCATCTATTTATTTTAGAAGTGTATCCAAGATAGTGAAGTACGTTTCAGATTTAAAACTTTTAGTTGGATCATCAGCCCTTTCATCTCTACTCAGTTCACCTGCCCTACTTTTATTTTCTGCAATTAGCGTTTTTTAAATTTTGTTTTTAACATCTAGTTTCGAACAATTTTCGTTAATAAATTATTAGATATCTACTTTCAGAAATTTCAAAAAGCTTGATCGCTTCTCATTTCAAACAACTTATTTCTTCCAACATCGATCAGAATTATTTTTTAGAGACCATTATCCTTATGTCAAATGATGCTACAATGAAAAAAATCCATCAGATATACATAATTTACCAGATCAAGATAAAGAAGGAGTGTGTCCAAAAAAATCATGACGAATGACCCTCGCTAATGACCAGTCACACAAATTGGGTTCAAAATGGGATTGGCATGTTCGTGGCCAACAAACTTTTTGCATTCACTTGAGTATTTCCTTCACATAATAACATGTTGTTCCTAGTGTAGTATTTATCACATCCACTTTTCACACAGAAGGTACTGGGTTCAAGCCTCATTGGAAACTTTATATTTTTTTAAAAAATATTTTTTTTTTGTGCCGATTCCCTTCAGTTTTTATTTGCGAATGTAGCTTTCCTCGCTATTGTCAGCCAATCACAGTTTAAAGTTGGCAAGCTATGTTAGTGCATGGTGGGGGCATGTATCAAACCACAGTGCGCATGTCTCGAGGCGATCAATACGACAACGATGTCCCCCCACCTATCCAGACATTCAGTCGGGTTGTTATGATTTCTTCGCGCTGTAGTTTGTGTCCGTTCTTTCCCCNCCCCCCCCCCCCCCCATCCATTTCTTTGCACTATCTATGAGCAAGTGTGTGACGTATGGTATTCTATGAATCGTATCTAGTGCATTATTAATTGATAAACTTACTTTGCCTTGTAAAATTGTTTCTTCCAACGATACTTTCAATACGTCTGTGTAGCTCTGCATTTATAACTGACTTTGTAAACTGTTAATGTAAACATTTTGAAAATTCGAAGATATTAGATAAGTACTATTTCTGAAGAAAAATGATATGAACAATGAAAATGTATAAAGTAGGTTGAAAACGGAATTATGAAAACACGCTTTTATTCTACTATTTTGAAAAGAACAAGATAATGTCAAATTTCTACGAAAATAAAAGCCTGGCCGCCTAGCTTGGAGATCAATTGTATGAGTACTAATTATGCCATACTATGTGTACTTATAATTTTAAGAATGCTGTATCAATCTCTGTCTCAAACTACACCAGATCTAACAATTACAATGTGTAATGAGAGCTCACTCTTACAAAGAACTACACTATTTTAAAAATGCATTTTCCCCTTTGCTTACTTCAAAGACAACTGTTGCAGTAGCAGTAAAACGTTTTGCAAAAAAAAAAATAATAAAAAAAAAAAAAAAAAAAAAAA
>MUZC01000591.1:195110-212097 GCA_002072015.1 Radix auricularia | reverse complement strand
AGTACTAATATATTTCAGAACATATTGGAATGTTAGTTCCTTACGCTGTCAAAATTAACGCTGTATATATCAACAATCAACTTTACCTCTGGATATAGTAACAGTCTAGTTTATCAATGAATATAGCAATGGTCAAGTTTATCACTGAATGTAGCAATGGTCAAGTTTATCCCTGAATGTAGCAATGGTCAATGGTCAAGTTTATTACTGAATGTAGCAATGGTCAAGTTTATCACTGAATGTAACAATGGTCAAGTTTATCACTGAATGTAGCAATGGTCAATGTTATCACTGAGCTGGGTGTATGTAAAATAATTATTTGGAACTTTTTTCGAGGCATCTTTAGGCATCTGCTCAACTCAAAACTAAGTTTAGTGCAACAAGAAAATTGGACATTAATTGTCATAGTTCATTTCAGCTGAATCTGAGCAATTTTTAATCACTCCCCTTAGCAATTATATCAAGCTGCTTCTTTGAACTCATTGACCCTATCAAATAATTATTATTTAAGTTCTTAATTTACTGCATATGTCTAAGGGGCTACAGTTCCAATATATAAACCTTTACTAAGAGATTTAGATTAACAAATAAATGGGAAATTAACGGGAGTATGTCTTTCCACCCAGTAAATTGGCAACTTACTCTAAAGAATAACAAAGAAAACGAGGCGAATAAATTCAAAATATTTCACTCATGGAAAAGAACTAACCCAAATTAAAGATGCAAAATACTTTGGAGTAATAATAAACGAAAAACTATCATGGAATCCACATGTCAATAAAGTTTTTTTTAAAAATCAAACAAAACTTAGGCTTAAGAAGTAGAAAATTTTTCAGCTGTAAAAAAGATATAAAACTAAAATGCTACCTCACCCTGGTGAGACCTATACTAGAATATGCATTAGACCCATTCACCAAAGAAAACATTGATAAACTAGAAAAAAAATGAAAAAGAGAGCTGCCAGATTCATTACTGGAGAAAATTCAAAACTGACAAGAATAACACCATTAGTAAAATCATTAAAACTTGTACTACTAGAGCAGGGGTGCCCGTTGCGGCCGTGGGCTCGTAAATGTGTGGCCGTGGAAATCGGTTGAAATTATAATAACCAGCGGTCGTCATATATAACAATTGAGCAATCTTTTGTAAAGATGTAAATGAAACATCGAAGATTCATTTACACTCTTAAACACTTGTTATTGTGAAACAAATTACCACTCCAACAGCTATAGCGTTGACTGCAGTGTTTAGCGCTCATAAACATTGAAATAGCTTTTTGCAAGATCTCAGGAAATATGAAACTCGCTGCTTCTCCACATTTGGTTGAGACAGAGAGTGCGCCGTTGTATGTCCAAATGGAACTGATCGTACTAAAAAATAAAACGCAGCTTGTGAAGAAATTCGAGGACAAAAACGATATATTTGAGACATGAAAGTAACTGTGGAGTATCTTAAGCTTCGCGAGATAGCAAGTAACACTCTAGTGCTGTTTAGAAGTATTTACATGTGCGAAGCGTCATTATCTCGAATGAAATATCTCAACAACAAATATCGAACACAACTGGTGGACACCAATCTAGCTTCAGGATCTCCAGCGAGTGCCCGGACTTTTCGCGACTCTCGGCAAACATCCAAGAGCAAGGCAGCCACTAATTTCTGGACTCTGGACTGTTAAGTTACAGAGACAGTGTTATTGTAGCAGCTTATCACTTATTCAATTATTGTGTTCTCAGTTTACTAATGCTACTTAAAGATATACTCATGCTGTACGTGCGACATGATGTTAGGGCACTGTTAGGTTTATGTGACAATGTTCAACATAGAAATATAAGAGAATATCGATTGAAATGATTTTGTTTGTAATTAAGCACTGTGTTCGCCTACAATATATTATGATCATGTTACTATTATCTCGTGTTGACAGTTACCAGAGGTAAATTTTTTATAGAGACGGTTTTGTTTTTCAATTAAAAAATATTGCCGGCCGTTGCAAAAGTATTTTTTTATGCGGTCGACTATAGCTCAAACGTTGCGCACCCCTTGTATAGAGGATAGAAGAACCAAGAGTAAAGTAGTCTTCATGCATAAGGCAATTAATTCTAATTTAGAAATACAACACAAAGATAACTCAATACAACAAACAGATAGACACAGGAATTTTAAAAAATAATTCTAATCTGGATGCAAAAATCAAAGAAATACACATTCTCTTTCTTCCCGTCTGGAAGTCTGTCGTTGATTGGGTCGCTTAAAGATATCAGAAAAACTTATGCGTCATCAACATTTAAAACACTCATAAGAAAGCAGGACTAGATACAAATCATGGATAAGCTTTGGACGCTATAAATGATATAGTGGACTTATAACAAATGATACACTGATATACATTACATGGCCTGTACAAAATAAATGAATTCCACATATGGCCAAAGTAGACATCAAAATCGATCTTTTGGTCCATTGTGATTCAATAAGGTGGCTGTAGAACAGCTGTTATGTGACAAGTGCCCAGCCCCCCTCCCCCTCACCACTGTGTAACCCACAAGTCACAGGCGTGAAAAGCTTTCCAACGTATGATCATTGCAAACGGTCGAATGTGTCGATAGTATCAATAGTAAAAAATCCACTTTGATATTTTGGCTAGTTGATTGTAACAAGTCAACACTGCGAAAAACAAATAAACCAAGCCAGCCAAATAGACAAGATAGCCAGATAGACCTGATAGACAGATAGAACACATAGACCAGATAGACCAGACAGAAAAGACATACCAGATAGACCAGACAGAACAGACGGAATAGACAGACCAGATAGATCAGATAGACCAGACAGACTAGATTGACCAGATAGAACAGACAGACCAGATAGATCAGGTAGACCAGATAGACCAGATAGATCAGATAGACCAGACAGACCAGATAGAACAGACAGACAAGATAGACCAGACAGACCAGATAGAACAGACAGACCAGATAGATCAGATAGACCAGTCGTCTCTGGACCAGTGCAGAGCTACTTATCAAGTTCAAAAGTCGGTGTTAAATTATCATCAAGTCCTAATGTTCATTTAATACAAGAAAGTCTAACTTTCAGATTTGATGACAAAGTCTAATTGTTCAGAATTAACGACAAAGTCTAAAAGCTCACTTTTGACGATAAAATCTAAATGTTCACTTTTGACGGGACGATAAAGTCTAAATATTCACTTGGTACGATAAAGTCTAAATGTTCACTTTTTGCGTTAAATTCTAAAAGTTCAGTTATGACGACAGTGTCTCTACGTCAACAAAATTTTATGTAGAAATACTTCACAAGAAATCAACTGGACAAGCTTAAAGACACAGATATAGCATGACATGATTTTGATCTAAAGCTTGTCATTTAAACTAATTATAATTGGAATATATTTTACAACTCTGTAACTTCCAGAGCTACCGGGGGGGGGGGTCAACTAGTGAATATCCGTTCATGACTAATTAGAGCAAATTATATCATTTTTTAAAAAAAATAATAATATTACTTGCCGACCCGCGTCGTACCATATGACGCTAATGATTTAGTGACGGATGACATTTTAGGAAAGTAATTGTTGAGGAGAGTGTGTGACTACTTTTCTGTCACTGAGCACAACGGAGAGCACGAAGTTATTATGCCAGTCTAGAGAAACATAGCTTACAGCCGTGTTGCAAAGTCATGTTCGAAAACAAAGTGGGAAATGAATCGGCACAAACACAAACATTTTTTAAAATTAAAAAAAAGTAATTTCTTAGCTGGGGCTTGAACCTAAGACCTTCCGCATGTTAGGCGTATGTACTAACCACTACACTACATGATATTCTGTTGTTCTGAAATAATAAAGTAATTGACCTGAAAGAACGCATTGTTGGTCTCGATGACCCCCCATCCTGGACTACCTTTTCTTGCCGGCTGATTGGTCGGAGGGGTTAGACAGCTTGGTGTCTGGCATGGTTGAACCATGGGAAGAATTATATATAAAGATTCTGTGCTATATTACAGCATCTATACTAATAAAAGGGAAAGCCCTCACTGACTGACTCACTCACTTACTCACTGATTCATCACTAATTCTCCAACTTCCCGTGTAGGTAGAAGCATGAAACTTTGGGAAGTTGTTGGGTACCCTCTGTCTACGAAAATTGGCGAAAAAGAATTTTGAAAATCTCACTTATCTGGGGCCGGGGGCCCAAAAACGTTTTTGGCCTACATCACTAATTCTCCAACTTCCCGTATAGGTAGAAGCATGAAACTTTAAGAAGTTGTTGGAAACTTTCTTACGACAAAAAATGGCGAAAAAGAATTTTGAAATTCATACTCATAGAAGCGGGGCCCCAAAACTGTTTTTCTCCTTATATAAGCTATATGCTAATTAAAAACAAATAATTCATCTATTTCCCGTGTGGGTAGAATCATGAAACTTAAGAAATGTTTTGAGTTCATGCTTCCAACGATAATTGGCAAAAGAGAATATTAAATTTCCCACTCATGGGGGCTGGGGCCCCGAAAACGATTTTTTTCATTAAATGAGCTTATAAACATTGAAAATCACCTATACTCCTATTTTCCGAGTAGGTAGACTCATCAAATGTTGGGGAGTTTATAAATACACTTTCACGATGCTAGCAGGTGAAATAATTTTTTTAAATTTCTCTTACAGGAGGGCTGGGGCCCAAATTTAAAAACTAAAAATCACTATTTCTTCCATTCACCATGTAGGTGGAGAGCATGGAACTTTAGGAAGTTGTTGAGTTTAATCTCCCGATGATAATTGGCGAAAGAGAATGTTAAATGCCCACTCATAGAGGAACGGGAACCAAAAAAATGGGGCCCCATAAAAAGATTTGTCCCCTAATATGAGCTATTTACAAATTGCAAATTTATAATTCTCCTATTTTCCGTATAGTTTGAAGCATGAAACTTTGTAAATTTTTTGAGTACATGTTTCCGATGATAATTGGCAATGTTAAATTTCCCACTAATGGGGGCCGGGGCCCCCAAAACATCTTTTTCTTTATATGAGCTATACAAAAAATGAAAATCACTAATTCTCCTATTTCTCATATAGGTAGAAGCATGAAACTTTTGAAATTTTTTTAGTACAAGCTCCCGACAATTGGCAAAAGGAATGTTAGAATTCCCTCTAATTGGGTACCGGGGGCCCAAATATATTTTTTCGTATATTAAAAAAAAACAACTTATCACTAATTCTCCAATTTTCCGTGTAGGTATGCGCATGAAACTTTGGGTAATTGTTAAGTAACCTCTCAGGACAAATGTTGGTGTAAAAGAATTTTGAAATTCTTGTTAAGTAACCTCTCAGGACAAATGTTGGTGTAAAAGAATTTTGAAATTCACACTCATGGGGGCCGGGACCCCAAAAACGTATTTATTTCTATATGAAAATTATATAAAAATTTAAAATCACTGATTCTCTTATTTCTCGAGTTGGTAGACTCATGAAACGTTGGGAAATTGATAATTACACTTTCACGATGGTAGCAGATGAAAACATATTTTAAAATATCTCTTACTGGGGGTTGGGGGGCCAAATGTAGTTTCTTTCCTAATATAAACTATATAAAAACTCCACATAACTAATTCCCCCATTCTCCATTTAGGTAGAAGCATAAAACTTTGGGAAGTTGTTGAGTACAATCTCCAAATGATAGTTGGTGAAAGAGAATGATAAATTTCCACTCACAGGGGGCCGGGGGCCAAAGTATAATTTTTTCTTATATTAAAATCCGACTCATCATAAATTCCACAATTCATCGTGTAGGTAAAAACATAAAACTTTAGGAAATTGTTGGGTACCCTCAAAACGACGAAAATTGGCGTAAAATAATGTTTAAATGCACGCTCATGAGGGCTTGGGCCAAAAAAACGTGTTTTTTTCCTTATACGTGCTATAAAAATTTGAAAATCAATAATTCTCCTATTTTCCAAATAGGCAAACGCATGAAAGATTGGGGGTTTGTTAACTACACTTCCACGATGGTATCAGGAGAACAATTATTTAAAACATTCTTTACTGTGGGCTGGGAGGCCAAAATATAGTTTTTCCCTAATATTAACTAAATGAAAATTAAAAATCCCTAATTCTCCCATTCCCTATGTAGGTAGAAGCATAAAACTTTAAAATGTTGTTGGGTACCCTTTCCCGACTAAAATTAGCGTAATAAAATTTTAAAATTCACACTCATTGGGGCCGGGACCTCCAAAAAGTGTTTTTTTCCAAATATGTGCTATATACAAATTGAAAAGCACTATTTTTCCTATTTCCCAAATAGGTAATGCATAACACGTTGGGGATTTTTTAAATACACTTCCACGATCACAGCAGGTGAAATAATATTTAAAATATTCCTTGGTGGGCGCTGGGGGCAAAAATATAGTTTTTTTATGCACTCACTCACTTATCACTAACTTTCCATCTAAACGCAGCAAAGCGCGGGAAAATTGCTAGTGTGAAATATAACGTGCTTGAGCATAAGAATTCTGTAAAGTTTCAGTAGCTTGAGACTCTAGAAAATTTGCTCGTTTGTTCTTGAACTTTATTCAAACTATTCAATACTCGTGTATTGCCCGTCAAAAATAACGGAAGTTTTCAAAATAAACATATTTTTGTGAATGATTTTAGTAAAGTTTTTGTAATTATCCCTCTTGCCTGAAGGCCTTGTAGCAAATAATCAGACAATGTAGAGACAAGAGAGAAAAATTAAATTGCATTTCAATATTGAACAATTTATGCTGATGATCGAAAAAAAGTTATTTTTGATGCAGTAATTTTTTAAAGACTTTTTTTAAGCGGTGCGCTTTCTAAAATCTTTTAAAGCCTGATTACATAGCGTTAATAACGGACGAACATGCATAGCAAATTATATCTTTACTGAGAGTACTAATGTTTTAATTATGAGTAATGTCATAATCGTAGTATTCGTTCATTGTTACTAATTACAAGGGCATACATTTTATAAGGACCAAGTCAAACTATTAATATTAAATGTATGTTCATACGAAACTAGTATTAGTTATATTAAGACTAGAACTAGTGTTTACAACTACAGAACTATTGGATACAGCGCATTCAACTTACAATATTTTTAGAATTATGTCCATTAGTTTTAAGCCCTCGGCATTTTACTAATTCGTTCAGCTTCAAACATTAATGTAAAGAAATATTTTTTGCATAAAAAAATGTGCGTCCAGAACAATTTTAATTTGGATCAATGTATCAAAAGAAAATGTTGTAACGGATATTTCAGAAAAGTCTGACCTCAATCCCTTAAAACATATCACGATCGTTTGGATTGACAAAACTTATAAGATAGGAATACTATGGAATTCTTTTCAAATAACTTCAATGCATATCACAACGCGTAATTTAATGTAATATGAATGTGTGCGATGTATAAGTCTCAGAACCAACTCGAGATACAGAAATACTAAACTGTAGTATCCAGCTAATTTCAGAAATACTACACTGTAGTATCCAGCGTATGTCAGAAATACTACACTGTAGTATCCAGCTAATTTCAGAAATACTACACTGTAGTATCCAGCGACACTGTAGTATCCAGCTAATTTCAGAAATACTACACTGTAGTATCCAGCGTATGTCAGAAATACTACACTGTAGTATCCAGCTAATGTCAGAAATACTACACTGTAGTATCCAGCTAATGTCAGAAATACTACACTGTATAGTATCCAGCTAATGTCAGAAATACTACACTGTAGTATCCAGCTAATGTCAGAAATACTAAACTGTAGTATCCAGCTAATGTCAGAAATACTACACTGTAGTATCCAGCGTATGTCAAAAATACTAAACAGGAGTATCCAGCGTATGTCAGAAATACTACACTGTAGTATCCAGCGTATGTCAGAAAAACTACACTGTAGTATCCAGCGTATGTCAGAAATACTACACTGTAGTATCCAGCTAATGTCAGAAATACTAAACTGTAGTATCCAGCCTATGTCAGAAATACTACACTGTATAGTATCCAGCGTATGTCAGAAAACTATTTTACCGACTCTCATGACATTGTCCCTAGAACTGTCATTACACTACATGATCTACTTCCGAAACTATACATTAACCAATCCTACTAACCCATGAAAGCAACCCATGATACCAACCCATGCTACGAACCCATGTTACCAACCATGCTACTAACCCATGTTACCAACCATGCTACTAACCCATGTTACCAACCATGCTACTAACCCATGTTACCAACCATGCTACTAACTCATGTTACCAACCATGCTACTAACCCATGATACAAAATCAATGATTCCGATTTTAGCTATAAGGTCCCGATACACAATTTTAAATACCAGATAAGTGTGTAAATGTTTTATTTCCTAAAGTTTGGTTCCTGTCGCAAATTCAGACATTCAGACCTTTTATACAACACACTTCACATTTGTTAAACTGATGAATAATTCAATACAAAAGAAAGCCAATAAATCTGTGAGCTTCAATCGTAAGTTTCTTACCCGTCAAGTCCATTGTCCAATAGTCCCAGCGTCGTAGTGGTTATTTTGAATAGAGTTATTTATATCCCTTCCAAAATTGGTTGGAAATTAAAATACTTTGCTGAAATGAATATTTCACTACGAAATTTCAGCTGAAACGTAATACTTGAGGGTAGTTTTTTTTCCCTATCTCTATCTTTGGTGTTTTCCTGCCATTACAACACCGGCAGACGTGCTGTTAGCAGTGAATGTTGCGGAGAACCAGGAATGGGATCTCTATAGTTTTCAAGCAGACGTTCTAGTGTGCTTAAAATAACACGTCGTAGGTATAACAATGAATTAAAAGTAATAAATAACAATTTGCGTGCAGTTTAGGGGCATTAAATACTATGATTCCACGAGTTTCACGACTACACCACAGTCTGCCAACGTCATACCGACGTAACGGTTTCCTCGTTATTGTTACACAGCTCATAGTCTACCTGTCTGTGCGGCGAGCTGCTCTCCTCCGAGTTGAATGTCGGTCTCATCTCGAACACCTTAAACGTCCTTTTGGAAGTAAAGCAGCAGAAAACGACTCGGAAAAGCGCCATGAACTCTCGGCGGAACTCTCGGGAACAGATGAAGAGTTCGATCCCGAGCATGGCATGGTTTAGGTTGTACAGAAGTTGGGTGATTTTCTTAGTCAGCTCTATCCGGGCGACGAAATCCACACTTATCCAGCTGGAAGGCACGTGGATGTCCAAAAAATTGGTGACTGTGGCCGGCAGGTTGAGCAGGAAGGCGGTCAGTGACACCACCATGACCGTGATGATGAACGTGTCCTGGCAGCTGTCGGAAGGCGCGCACAGTACGGGCTCCGAGAAGTGTTTGAGGAACAAGGCGATGGCCTGGGCGATGTTTAGGCACAGCAGCAGGACCAGGGGGAGGTAGGTGTACAGGGTAGCAGACAGCCACGGCCAGATGACCTTGTGAAGGTCATACGGTTCTATGGCCACGTAGCAGCCCTGGGTCTGCAGCTCGAAGGTCCACATGGCGTGGATGCTGACGACGATTAGGCCCACCATGATTGCCAGCACCGCGGCCTTTGCCGAGAAAACGGTGCAGTGGCTCTGGGCGTTGTTCCGTGACGTTATGAAAATCAAACGGTCGATGTTCATGGCCACGACGAACCACACGCCGCAGTAGGTGAACACGTTGTTGACAAACGTCCAGAGCCGGCATGTCCAGTCAGCCAGTGTCGTGACGTAGTGAAGCTTGAACATGTCACACACCCAGAAGATCCCGATGATTAAGTTCAGGTTCAACAGGTTGGACAACGCGTAAGCGCACATGTAGAAACACACGGAAGTCCGGCGGAGTTTTTTCCGCCTGAGTACGAAAAGAGCGATGAGGTTCGTGATATTCCCGAAGATGATGATAGTCGGGGTCACGTAACGAAACAGCGTATCCGTCATCTTAAATTCACTTCTACTCATAAGCTGCTCGTAAAAAGAGGCCTGGGAACTGAAGTTGGAAACATAAGGGTGAGGTATATCGCCTTCATAGAAGGGCGACTCGTAGTCCGTGTATTGCCGAGAGAGATCAGAATCGTTAGCTATCAGCCCCCTCACCACCGCGTCCCCGTATCCCACCACCGGTGAGAGATTGGCGTGTGCGGCGGTGTTGCTGGGGGTGTCGCCGCCGACGGTACCCGACGCCACAGTGGCGAGCAGCAGCTGCATGCTGCGCAGGGCCTGGTCTTGGTAGCCCTCGCTCTGGTAGTCAGTGGGTCTCGTGTCGTAGAGCATGGTGGGGCCCTGGAAGAATGAAATGAATGCGATTAATTCATGAGGTTTCATACATTTCTCCATTTCATGTTATTCTAATGCACTTTATTATAAACCTTTCAGGAAACTTTAGATTGACTTGTATGCCACTGTTAAAATAGAACATGCAACTTTCATTAAAACGATTACTTCAGCATGATCCTGTTTTCACAAAGACAGTTTTGGGAATTATTAATAATATAATCTTTAACTTTATTTACCCAATTTTATGACATTTAAAGTATTTTAAATGTTATTTACAGTTTATCGTAAAATCACTCGAAACCATGAAACTCATTTTCAATTTGAACAGGACTACCGAAATGATTTCACCTAGTATAAGAAAGTCTTTATATTTTAAAAAGTTTATAATTTTATGTATATGGTTCAATAAATTTAAATATAAGTTTTATTGTTTTAGGGGACACACTTTATTTTTTAAAATATTTTTCTTTCGGTGTAAAATTCTAATTATTTCTTTTACATGCTGTCAGTACGAAATTTTACTTTCTTTTATACTGATACCAACAAGTGTAGGAGTCACTTTAAAAATGTTAGCATTGCCTCCAAATAATCTCCTTGTTTCAATAATACTGAAATGTCTTTCTTGATACAGTTTCCAGGCTTTTTTTTTTCTTCTTTTTGAGTTCAAAGAAAACAGCGCAGCATTAAATGCATCGGTATTAACAAGCCAAATTGGTATCGATTACCTGTTATGCGCAACTAACTTCCTTAGCTTCCGCGCGTGACACGCGTGGGGTCAAGTTCGTTTTGCGTCGTCAGCGGTAGCATTGACTGACCTGTTACGCCATTAACCATAAATAAACTCCACTTCCCGGAATGCAAAGCATAAACTTTCAACTGTTAAATCCGCTGCTTTGTTAACCTTTAACAAGCAGGTGTGGTATGCCGAATATTATTATTTTAAATCCTGAAAGATTGAAACATATTTTAACAGAAGAATTTGAACAGGGGATGAGGTTGTCATAGCTTTATGTTATGGTGGATTTAGAGATACATAATAAAAAATAATGAAAAAAAAAATTATTTGAATAAACATTTAAATAAAACAACCCGTAAAAACAAAGTTTTTGATTATAAATCCTTTATATACGAGACAGAACTTAAAAATATTGATTACATTCAAAACAAACATTTACAAACTGAAATTGACTTAACTCCCAAATGCTCTAAAATGGGTTTGGGTAGGGGTGGGTGTGGCCACTGATCGGTGGAGTGAGCTCAGCAAACTCGTGGATGTCAACAACAGACGACCATCACAGATTTATATAGAGATAAACTAAAAGTGCGTTAATTTTATTACGGTACATTCGATCGATCTGAAACTTTGATACAATACATTGTTACGCGACACAAGTCTATGTGCAAAATTTCAGCTCGATAGCATCACGGAAAATGTGTCATTTTTTAGTTTTGTTTTTCCGCAGTAAGGTCAGACCAAGAGACGACGGTGAAGTTTATAAAAAGAATTAAAAAATAAACAAGATATTTTAAAAGAATTGGTTGGCTGTGATGACTGCAGAGCAAAGTTAGGAAAATGACAGATTATATCGATATTTTCTGGGCTTCATTAAAACGCTTTTGGCACTTTGTCTTCTAAATTGGAAAAAAAATCAGATTTAAAATTGCATTACAAAACATCTAATTGACTTATTAAGGTAAATGCTATTATTATTATTATTATTATTTAATCGATTCTTTTAGCCTATCCTTTAACTTTTCCTCCAACGATTTCCCAATAGTAAACAAATAAAGGAATGGCTGATCGGATATTAGAGGCTCAATTGTAAAAGTGATTTACGCTAATCGTCCTCATATTTTAGTGAGTCGCCTCAACAGCAACATTCATTTTGGCTCTCTATGGATCCAATGCCATAAACTTGAGCGAAGATATTTTATCTTTGATGTGACTAACCTAATGCTAATGCTGCCCCTTCCCACCTTTTATGGTAAACTTAGGGTCCCTTCCCCCCCTCCAGGAGAAACATCACCGTAATATAATACATATAATGACAAGGACAAAGACAATACTAAAAGTATACATGTTAAATCAAGCTATTAATGGGGCCGGACAGTATTTTTGGGGGGAACAATCGATCGATAAGCTTGTTCTAACACATTTTAAGTACAACTAGGGGAAACAGCCATTTTGTAAGTCGGTTTCCAATTAGTGATGAATTATTTATTACTTTGTTGTCGACAGCGTCCCTAAAAAAATAAGACCAACAACGTCATCAAGTACTGTGTTTTTAGCTCTTAGAATATACTTCATTGTTTGAGTTTCAATAGTTCGATTTTAATAACTGACCACAGGAAACATTATATATACTGACCACAGGAAAGATTATATATACTTACCACAGAAAACATTATTTATACTGACAACAGTAAACATTATATATACTGACCACAAGAAACATTTATACTGACCACGGTAAACATTATATATACTGACCACAGGAAACATTATATATACTGACCACAGGAAACATTATATATACTGACCACAGTAAATATTATATATACTGAACACAGTAAACATTATTCATACTGACCACGAGAAACATATATAGCTAGATACGACACATGGCTTAACATACGCCACAGACTTACTCCTATATAGTTCAAAGACAAGGGGGCAAGTACGGACACAAACTATAGCACGAAATCAGAACAACACGACTGAAAATCGGGGTGGGGACCACTGACGCAGTGACTGTCTCGAGACATACGCACTGTGGTTAGCCACCTGCCCCATTCTCCCAAACTTGCCAACCAAAAACTTTGACTGGCCGACCCTAATAAGGGCCAGGCTTATTCGCAAAATAAGGGGAAATAAGCCGCAATAACAAACATTTTAAAAAATGAAACGAAACAACAATGTTTCCGCTCGGGGTTTGAGCCCAGGACCTTCCATGTCTAAGGCACACGTGATAAACTACACTACAAATCGCATATGAATGAACAACGCAAGTGAATGCAAGAAACATTGTTGATCTCGAGGCATTCTCACTTTTGAACCCACTGTGCTTGCAAACCACAAACTGATTGGTTGACTCCAGCGATGGTCATTTGCCATGATTATTAGCATTGTTCTCGTCCTTGTTCTGGTGAATTAAATTTATTGTAAGGAATTTAGGTTACAATTTGCATTCAAAGCATTGGCAGCCCAAAGCCGCATTAAATGTAGGGGTAAACACTGACCAGGTTGGCTAGAAGCGTTAAAAGTCTAGTTCTGGTGTAAACCCGGTCAGTAGATGATATGGTAGGCGTAGCCGACTTCTGACCATGACTGGGGGTCCGCGAGACTGGCCAAGGTGTCCAAGGCCTCGGGGTTGATGAACACACGAGCCACCTGGCCTGGGGGGTAGGTAAGTGTGGGGGGTCTCACCAGAGACGATTATGTCAAATCTGCCCTACCCCCATCTTAATCTATGGGGGTGGTACATGGTTGACATATGAGAAACCGTCACGGGAGTTCTTTGGGCATAGGCTTGGCATCGGGACTGAGGAGTTGGTATGGGATGCGTCAAACAACGGACAGTGTCAGATATGGGGGAGGCGGAGATTGAATGATATGAGAGAGAACGCACTCGTGAGAACCGGACACTCGAGATAGGCGAGGGACGGAGAAACAGAGACTCGGGGGGATGCACCGTTAGGGACAGTCAGATGGTAGATAGTAGATTGGATTAAAGACAGTTTGTTTACTTAAGTGAAGGTGTCTTAACTTATCTTATCTTATCTTATCTGTTACAGACTCTCCTTATGTACAGAAGATTATTGCGTCCTACGTTTATCTATGGTTTGTATTTAGTCCTGTATTCTTGTTAGAGTTTTAAATGATGATAAAGTGTTGGCTTTCCTGGTTTCCTCAGGCAACCCATTTCACGCCCGATATCCAGACGGAAAGAAAGAAAACTTGTATGCTTTTTGTTTTTGCATGCGGAATAAGAAATGTGTTTTTATCCATGTGTCTATCTGAGGGTTGTATTAAGTTATCTTTGTGTTGTATTTCTAAATTAGAATTAATTGCTTTTGTATAATTACTAATTTACTCTTGGTTCTTCTATCCTCTAGTGTTTCAAGATTTGATGATTTAACTAATGGTGTTACTCTTGTGAGTTTTGAATATTCTCCAGTAATTTATCTGGCAGCTCTTTTTTGAAGTACAGTGTATGTTGAACGTCAAGTAGTGAAGCAATAAAGTGATGATAATCTTTCAAGTATTCCAACACTTGGAATACGAGAAGACAAGTGTGAGTGCGAAGAATTGAGTGAAAGTAGAGAGTAAAGTGACAAGAACACACGAGGTTCCACACAATATATTATATATTATGAGGATAGAAAAGATGCCAATAAGTCAATAAATCTGGTATGTAAGTAAAAGAAATATTAATTGAACTTTTTATTTTTAAAAATTAAATTAAAAAAAAAAATCTTAAATCTCTTGCTGGAAAGCAAAAAACTGGTAATTGTGCTTAGAAACTCTTAGTTTGAGAGCGCTTTGGTATTTAAAAAATCAGATGCTATAAATGGCATTACTAAAACCTGTTGCTATAAATTATAAATGACAGTAGCACCTGCTGCTATAAATTAAAAATGACAGTTGCATGGAAAAAGCCTTTGCCAACTTATTATTTAAAGAACTGCTTCCTTTCTTTGACACTCTTTGTCTACAATGTGCAGGATGTAAGGCAACAAGCAATACCAGCTACAGGGCATGGTGTGTCCTCATAGGTCTATCCCACCCTCCCCGATTGAACACCATCAACTTTGTCTCTATAACTATAGCCAATTTAGGCCCCAGGCCTAGAAAAAATTCCCTCCTCGCCCCTCCCCCTGGAGCTGTAGATCTTGTCATACAAATTCACGTCATTATCGTTCAGCCTGCTGGCCTACGTGCTCTTCTGTCTGTTTGAACTTTCTTGTTGTACTGTCTTGTTGTACTGTCTTGTTAAACTGTCGAACTGTCTTGTTGTACTGTCTTGTTAAACTATATTGTTGTACTATCTTGTTGTACTATCTTGTTGTACTGTCTTGTACTGCCTTGTTGTACTGTCTTGTTGTACTGTCTTGTTGTACTGTCTTGTTGTACTGTCTTGTTGTACTGTCTTGTTGAACTGTCTTGTTGTACTGTCTTGTTGTACTGTCTTGTTGTACTGTCTTGTTGTACTGTCTTGTTGTACTGTCTTATACTGGCTTTATGTACTGTCTTGTTGTGCTGTCTTATACAGTCTTGTTGTACTGTCTTGTTGTACTGTCTTGTTGTACTGTCTTGTTGTACTGTCTTGTTGTACTATCTTGTTGTACTATCTTGTACTGTCTCGTTATACTGTCTTGTTGTACTGTCTTGTCGAACTGTCTTGTTGAACTGTCTTATTTTACTGACTTGTTGTACTGTCTTGTAGTACTGTCTTTTTGTACTGTTTTGTTTTACTGTCTTGTTGTACTGTCTTGTTGTACTGCCTTGTACTGTCTTGTTGTACTGTCATGTTGTACTCTCATGTTGTACTGTCTTGTAGTGTCTTGCTTTACTGTCTTGATGCCCTACAGTTAGGAATATGTGCACATTGCTGTCTACCTTTTTACATAACCGAGGGCATAGGGTGTCATCAATCAATATGTTTATCTTTTAATTTTACTAGCAAAGAACCCGTCCAATATCTAAATTTATGTTTTCCTGACTTCAGACCCCGTTGGAAAGTTATCAATATAAGTTAAGACCTTTTCAACCGGAAATTTAATTTCTAAATCAAAATAGTATAAGTTTTCCCCATAACACAGAAATGTTCACCTTTATTTGACATTTGGTTTCGAAATATCACCCCTTATATTCCGTAACAATCAAACAAGAATCAACAGAGCGCTTCATGTCATATTTCAAGATATCCCCTCCCTCCTATATTTAGTTTTAATTCATCATTAAAAAAAACAACAACTCAAAAGTACGCGCATCCTTTAATAAGCCAGCAGACGTCAATGAAAAATCAATGATGGCCATGAAGCAAGCGGGCTAAGTGTTAGCCAGATTTGGCGGTGTTTACAGTGAGTTCAGAAAACTTTGGCCCGCGAGCTCCCAGTCTTCTTTCATTATCTCCCATCGCCCGTCTGAGTCAATATCAGTCATCGTCGCCTGGTAGACGGTTGGGGTCCTGACCACGCATCAGAGCTGCAAGTTACAACCGATGTTTGCAGTGTGTGGCCTGGAATATCACGTCTACTGAGTCTTGATAGCTTACCGGTCTCCATTTTTTTTTATTTCGCTGGCCGCCCCGCCACTCGCGTACACTCAGTTCAGTTCCTTTTAAAGATTTTATTTATTCCTAGTAAATGTTGTTGTTTTTTTTATATACAAATCACTTTTATGTTTAAAAAACGAAAAAAAAAATAATTAAAATAATTTTCATTCACTTTTTTTCATGAGGACATATAGACATTTTTTAGACTCCCCGACGGTCTAAAAAAAAATGAATAGTTGCCTTAAGGGAGGAGTGCTATAAATATGACTGGATGTTCTCTGGTTGAGGTTACAGTGTGGTCAGAGATTTGTAGACGGGTGTAGATAATGGTGGACCTGACCACACGGACAGACAGTCGAGAGCCAGTCTGGTCCAAGTAGGTTGGCGGGCAGCGGTCGGGGTGGGAGGGGG
>MUZC01000591.1:183008-195091 GCA_002072015.1 Radix auricularia | reverse complement strand
GGGGGGGGGGGAGATGGATGACCAATACAAGATTATATTGTTGTTTAAAGATTGGTAAGGGAGCCCACTTACATATAAATCAAGAATTTCTTTTAGTTACTTTTTATTTTTGTCATTAGTTACAAGGCAGCTACAAGTATATAGTTAGGGCTGCGGAAATTAACGATTAATTTCTCGATTAATCGGTAAAATGTTTTATCGATTAAAAGTATTTTAATCGACAAAATAGCAATTAAAATTAAAGAAAATATTTTCAACATTTTTTTCGATTTATTAATAAATAATTAATAATTAATAGTATTCTTTTTTCAGTACACACTTCTCCATAAAAAAAAAGATTTTGAAAGAGTAAACTTTTAAAAAAGCAGTTTTTTATAAGAGAACGATGAAAAAAAAAATTAACATTGTTTTTACTTAATTAACAATAACAGAATTAAAATTCATTGACATTCAATTGAACTACTTATATTTAAACATGTCTCCTAAAAATGTTTAAAAAAAATTAAATACTTTTAAGTAATGGGCATTTTTTGAAATTTTCAGTTTCATGAGATCATGCATCTTATTTTCAGCTTTATAATTATCGATTAATTATTCGGTAATTTTTCATAACGATTAAATTTAAATCAATCGATAACAGTCCTAATATAGATCTATACAAAATAAAAAAGAATGAAAAAAAGAAGAAAACTCGAGATAAAATTCTGTAGTGCATATGAAGATTTTATATATTTGATTTCGTATATTTATCACGTGGTAAGAAATATTTTGAGTGCAACTGTCCCGATAAAATGACAGGAAAATTTTCAAGCGTTCAAAATATTTTATTAGATATCCTCAGCGATCATTGTTAAATCCCTTATATTAGCTTCACTGTCTTGTTGTCGTTGTTCCGTTCGCGGGAAAACAACCCACTTTCCATGATCCTGCAGAGCTGAAATTTTTCAAATATACTTTTGTTATAACAAAATGTTAGGTTGATCGAATATACCGTAAATAATTTAATCCATTTTTAGTTTATCTCTATGTATCTCTATAAGACATGTATTTTTTATATTGCTAGTCTGTCCCGCGGTACGTTTTGTATTGCACAACCTGTTTAATATTTTCTTGTCGCGCGGTGCGGTGCGTATGCTATAGAATATAATGAATACTTTTTGTTATGACTCAGTGATGATCCCCCGCTTTAAGGCGGTCAAAACTATTGAGACTCGTAAGCTTTGCCGGGGTGGCGCCGAAGTGACAGCGAATCGGAGGTCAACTTAGTGGGAGGCGTTTTCGACCTAGTGTCCTGGACGCCCAATTGGCCGCTTCTAGACGCGACCGCTCCGGGGGGGGGGGCCTTCTCGGTTTTTACGTCCCTTAGGGGGGCAGAGAGCCGAGGGGGTTTTCCAGGAAGCCACATGAAGAGCGCAGGCTCGGGACTGCTGACTTCTTCCACATGTAGGATTTTCAGTTATGAATCATATATAAGGGATTTATAGTCAAAAACGTTGTTTTTACGGGTTGTTTAATTTGACATTTATATCATACATCATGAAATGTTCAAGTAGTTATTCATACACATGTATTTATAAATTGATGTATTAAAAGTTTTATTTCATTGACTAAAAGATAAAGAAACTAAATTTGAAAATACTAAATGAAGATGTTGCTTTAATGTTAATATTAACTTCTTATTTTTAAATTTTTATCACATTTAAAAAAAACTTTATTTTAAAGCAGAATTTTTAAAAACATTTCTATTTTACAATTTATGTCATTACTTCATGTACCTTGGAAAACGATAACGAATTGCTTAATTTTGCGTTGATAAACCTCATATATATTGTCATCGTATGACAATTTAATTACGCATTTATCAAGATAAGATTTCAAAATGAAGACAGTATCCGAATATAAATATGACAGGACAAGATTTAAAGTCGTCTGCATGCCAACAAATATGAATACAATCTTCTCGCCTCAGGGAAAGTCTTCAGAAAGTCCTTCTTGCATAAGGTCTATGTCTAATTATAGAAGTTAATGTTAATATGTTGGACACTTTGGAGCTCCCTGCCAATTAACACGATAGCAGATCAGTATGCGCGGCTGGGTAGCGAAGTCAATAGTGCGCTCGCCTCACAAGCTGAGGGGCGTGGGATCGAGCCCACGAAAAGCCAGTATAAAAATGTTGAGAAATGACTAACGCTAAGAAAGTCCTCCACAGTCCTGGAAGGAGATGGGCGCCGCCAGTGTCTATTAAGCCCAAGAATGTTCTAATGGAAACATTAGAATCCCCTACGAACTCGAAAAAAAGAGGTTATGGGACTAAAAAAAATAATAATTTATATCAATTATTTCCATTTATGTTGTTGAAATTGTTTTAGTTTGTATTGTAATTGAACAGATAAAACAGTTTTTTGCTTCTACGAAATGAGCGAATGAACGAACGGCAATCGGGTATATGTACTAGCACACCAGTGTCATATTCTTATAAAACAACAGCATCTTGATTTTTCAGTTCAGTAGCATTAGTATCATAAGATTTCAGCTTCATTAAGGAGTTCAAAGTTATGTTATTAGAAAGTTTGACATATTTTAATATAGTTTCTTCCTTTTTAAAAATTAATTTTTATCATGGGCTTTCCTTTTATTTTATTTCATTTTATTTTAACCAGTTTTTATATTTATTTTTAAAAGCTAAATTACAGTGATAAATTTGCCGCCCCTACAAAGTGCTGCCCGGAGCATTTGATCAGCTCATGTTTGAAATCTTTTCGATACAATAATTTTTGCTACCACAAAAGGAGAGGCTTTTAAATGTAAAGAATTCATTAAGGTATCAGCAGATTAGTTTCAAATTTTCATAATACTGTAGCCTCTGGGATTTTTCAGTTCAGTAGCATAAGTGTTAGTATAATTGTTAAAAATCCAATTATGAGTTTGACGTTTTGGCAATAGAAACCTTTATGTATCTTAGGATATTTATTTTTGTTTTTATTTCTTATATCAATCTCTTATTTCATTTAGAAAGAAATTCACAATTTAAAAAAATTCCTAGGAGCTAATTAGTGATGAGGCATTGGCCGCCCCTAAAAAGTGCCAACTAGGGCCTTTGCCCCCTACCTCTTTGTCCCATTCTCACCAGTGATGAGGAATTAGCCGAACTTAAAAAATAAAATAATTTTAAAATTAAAATTTGAATCAAGAAAATTGATATCACAAACATGTTTTACTAATTTTTTTAAACATTTTACGGACGTCTTAATTTTTTTTAACGGAATTTTACGGAAGACAATTTTACGACAAATCTTTACGGACTGTCCGTAAATTTACGGAGGTTGGCAACACTGCTAGGTCGTGTGGTTGGGGCGGGCCAACCCGATCGATACCAATATCTAAAATGTTACTTTGTACGATTTAATGTAATACTTTAAAAACTTATTAATAAAAAATATCCCTTAAAGTGAAATAATACAAAGACCCAACAAATTACAATAAAGCAAATTTTGAAAACAAAACAAAAAAAAAGAAAAAAAAAGCCGCACCGGAGAGAGAATTAAAAACGCTTGGCGTGAAAAGGCGGTGTTGTTTTTTTTTTAAATTTAAATGAAATAAAGCCAACTGACCCTTGACATGCCGGTGAGACGAACCAAACCTTGCTACTCCCAACACCACAGTCGAGGGGGGTTGGGGGACACAATATTTTTCGTAAAAATCAAAACCTGTTTATTGTTCTTTTAGGGAAAAAATTTATTTATGCCTTTGAGTTCTTCTTCTTTTTTTACTGATATAATTACAAGTGTGCAATCATGCATATCTATGTTAATATAACGTATTCTAAGCAGTGGCGTCATTACGGGGTGTGAGGGGTGAGGACCTCCGCGGGTGACACTATCACAAGGTGTGACACCAAAATGTAAAATTCTAAATCTAACGGTTATCTGTCACTGGAAAACTCGGAGGAATTCTATGGGTTAAGTTGTGAGGGGGGATGACACCATGAGCTACCGCAACGGTGACACCACCCCTAGTGACGCCTTAGATAATAATAATAATACTAATAAATAACAAAAGTTCGACAACCAGGCCAGATTGTCATAGCGAAGCATTGACCCAATTTCCCCAGAAGAAGGCTTACAAGATAAATCAATACTAAAATACACATTTCAAAAAAATCAATCGTTGACATGGTTAGGGGCGTCCCTACAGTTGGTGTAACAGGGGCGTCCCTACAGTTGGTGTAACTTCGTGCAGTCAGCTTAGGATCGGAATTACCTCGTGCGGTTCACTTTAGGTGGGTATCAACCCGTGCGGTCAAGTTTGTGTTAGTTTCACCCGATCTAGAACTCACCCAGATCTACCTAAACTGGCGAGGCCCTGCCGCGGTGAGAAACGCTGCTGCTTGTTGGTTTCTCCATTTCTATCTTTGTGACACCATTGTACCGTTTGAGCATCACTGGAAAGCGTGTTATAGAGAATGATGAATGACCTCAGCCACACCGTGGTAGCCCCGGGGTTTTCTTTGATTTCAGAGCCACATCTCACACAGGACGGACACAGACCACGAACGTTATTGATTGGCCGAGCGACCGTATCGTGTTGCCTGCATCTGTCTTACACAGGTCGTGCACTTTAACTGGAGTTGTTTCAATCTCACGTCATCTCTCATGGGTCTCTTCAGTCAAGAAGGCGAGTCCGACACAATCTGCAACCAAATCCAGCCCCCTACCGCTTTCGTACTCCCATATTTCAGGGAGAGCGTTGAGGCTTTAAAAAAAACGCAAAAAAAAAAAAAACAAAAAAAAAAGCAAAAAAAAAAAAGATTTATAACCCAATTCACGTAAAAAACTTTTATTCATGCGACTTATACATCTTATACAACATCCCTTATACAACATAACCGTTTTTTCTCTCTGTCTCCTGCTTGCCCGTTCGCATAAAAAATTTAGTAAAAAAATGACCCACTTCCCGTGACTCTATCAAGCTGAAACTTCGCACATTGACGTTTGTCACCTGACAATGCATTCTAGCTAATTTTAAAAATTGATGGTAAGTACTGTAATTAAATTAAAGCATTTTTAGATTATCTTGATGTATCTCCATGCAGCATGTAAATGTTTATGCTATAGCCTGTCGAGCGATGCGTATTTTGTTAAATATTCTTTTTTAATATTTTCCCAATCTGTAAATGTTTATGATAGTTTGTCGTGCCGTGCGTATTTTATCATATATACAGGATTTATAGTACAAAATTTGTTTTTACGTTTTGTTTAATTGAAACGTATTTAGGGCGCTAAAGTAATAAGAATCGCATTTTATTATAACGCGTCATTTTCACTCGCCGAGTTTCCACATGAAAAAAACAACACAGTGGTTCAAGTGTTTTTTTTTATGTTTGGTTTAAAGGGTAAAAGATCAATATTCAAGTTAGAATTTGTAGTTGTTAACTTAATGTGAACATTTCGTCTAATGTGTATTTGAATGTGTATGTTCTTACCGTCTGCCATGACGTATTTTGTAGTTGTGTTTAGCAATGTCTACATCTAAAATGTTAAACTTAAAGGTACTTTTCACTGAAAATTGAAACGAACACTATCAAAAATTTTCCTCTCGTAATAGTCAACGCGAGATAATAAGGACTTCATCATAATAATGTATTGTAGCAAACACAGTGCTTCATAATAAACAAAAACATTTGTATTGATATTTTCTTATATTTCTACTATATTAAACATTGTTATATACACCTAACAGTGTTCTAACAGCCTGCATGTCACACACGTGCAGCATAAGGATATTTTTAGTGGCATTAGTACGCTGAGAACAAACAATTAACATTAACAATAATGTCAGGGTCGAAAATTTCTTTTTCCCCCCTATATGAGCTATGTAATAATTAGTTTAAGATTTAACTGCTGGGAAAATGAATGGATCTTTACCAAATTTGGTAAATACATTTTTTATTGCCGGTGAAAAAAATACTATAGGGCATTGAATTCCTAATGTAAATTTCTTGGGGTCCGTGGCCCTGAAATATTTGTGTCGTAAACCTTTAAGACTTTATTCCTCTTTTGTTTTTACGTGGTCTTGACAACTATTGACTTCGATATCTTGTATGATCCAGACTAAAACGATCAGAAGTTATTTTAAATGTAAATCTTGGATCGATAGCGTTATTTAATGCACTTTAAAAAAACTACAAAAAACTTGTATATGCTATATAAATTGATTTAAGCGTTAGATACTTGGTAAATGATTGATCTTGACTAAAATCAGCATTAAAAAATAGTTAAAGTTGATATCAATATACTATAGGAAATACAACACTTAATAGGCAATCCATCTCACCCTGGGACCAAAATCTTTGGTTTCTAAAACGTTTAAGAATTTATTATCAATTCGATTTTACACGATCTTGACGAATATTCACTAATCTCTCCTTTAAGATACAGATTTAAATAAAAAATTGTTTTACAAATTTACATCGTATACTGATCAGACCCTGGAGTCTTTAGTGTCGTATTTGCTTTATAAGCTATTAACACATTGTTTTTAATGCGGTAGCTCCTGGGTACATGAATGGATAATGACTAAAATAGTATATAAAAACGTGATTCCACATATTAAAATACTATGGTTAATTAACTCCTAAAGTCCATTCCTTCGGGGCCGGGAGCAAATTTGTTTCCTCGTAAATGTCAAAGATTTTATTCCCCATTCTATTGTTCACGTTCTTGTTAAATACTTATAATATTCATAATGATCCAGATAGTAGTGAACGAATGTTTGGAACTTAACATCCTGACCCTGTTGGATCTCGAGGTCATTAATGATTCTTGCTAATATAAGCACTGTATATATTAATTTATTCATTCAATCTTTATGAAAATTCGGGAAGTTGTTGAATGCATCTTGGATTGTTGTTCGGCATAAAAAGTATTTAAAATAACAACTTAAGGGGCCTGTAATCCAATAGTGTCATTTTTCTTCTTATAAAAGCTATAGATAAAGTATCTTAAAAATTTTCTGTTGGGTTAATGTTTGGATCTTCACCAACACAATCCCTAAAAACTTGATGGCCATTAACAAAATATTATAATACAATGAATTCCTAATGTCCATTCCTTCAGCTCCGGTGGTCATTTTGTTGTAGTAAATTTGTAAGATTCGAATCCAATTTTTGATGTTAAATTATGTTGACGAATGATAAAAATTTTCTCAATTATTAACAAGATAGAACTTTTTAGAACGTGCTCGGTTTGGACATGGACCCCATAATGTCATTTCTTCTTACAAACTTTAAAAAAAACAAAAAAAACCGTAACTTTTAACATTAGCTACCTGCACCATTATATTCATCTGATTGTAATGAAACTTTTTTTTTTCTTTTTCTTCTAGGCTTTTTTTTTCTTGTGCTTCTGTCTGAGCTCTAACAATCCACCCACACAAATTTAAAAGAAAATGATATTAAAGGATTAGTCCTTGTGAAGCCACTCATCAACCAACTCACGTACACAGAGAAGCACGCAAGACGCCTTTTACCCGTTGGCTGTGTAGAAGATCTGAAGGAAATTTTTGAAGAGAGATAAAACATGAAATCAATTCCTATAGACCTACTGACCTTTAGACCTACTGACCTATAGATCTAATGACCTATAGACCTACTGACCTATAGACCTACTGACCTATTTAGCCCATGAGTTCACGCACGGATAAGATAAATTTCCACACCTTACAATGTCACGGTACAACAGAGTGTCAGAGTAAGTCTCCACACCCTACAATGTCACGGTACAACAGAGTGTCAGAGTAAGTCTCCACACCCTACAATGTCACGGTACAACAGTGTTCGAGTAAGTCTCCACACCTTACAAGGTCACGGTACAACAGAGTGTTAGAGTAAGTCTCCACACCCTACAATGTCACGGTACAACAGAGTGTCAGAGTAAGTCTCCACACCTTACAATGTCACGGCACAACAGAGTGTCAGAGTAAGTCTCCACACCTTACAATGTCACGGTACAACAGTGTTAGAGTAAGTCTCCACACCTTACAAGGTCACGGTACAACAGAGTGTCAGAGTAAGTCTCCACACCTTAAAAGGTCATGGTACAACAGAGTGTTAGAGTAAGTCTCCACACCTTACAAGGTCATGGTACAACAGAGTGTTAGAGTAAGTCTCCACACCTTAAAAGGTCATGGTACAACAGAGTGGCAGAGTAAGTCTCCACTTTTATTTTTCGAGGATTCAGCACAGCTGATGAGCTCCCAAGTTGGAGCTGAAGTGCATGAACAGATGACATAATAATACTCAGTGGGCGGTGACGCGTTCAAGTATGTGGTCAACTTTGGGTCAGGCTTTATGAAAGTTTACAATGTTTGACAGAGAAAAGTCTAAACACTTGCTCCCGTCTGGTCTTTGTCTTGTTTGATACTTGCCCTTGTACACTAGTTTTTGTCTTGTTTGATACTTGCCCTTGTACACTAGTCTTTGCCTTGTTTGATACTTGCCCTTGTACACTAGTTTTTGCCTTGTTTGATACTTGCCCTTGTACACTAGTCTTTGTCTTGTTTGATACTTGAACTTGTACACGAGTGTTTCTCTCGTTTGACAGTGTGATAGATATGTCGTTAGTGTTTTAGCCCTAAATGCTGTCAGGGATGAGACTTCCCAGACCGCCCACCCCACTGTCAAGGTCGGCAATTTCCTGCAGACGACAGCGGTTTCTTGTTTTTTGAGTTGTAATTAGAATTCGCCCAGGGGCGCGCTTCATTTATCCCCTCTACTAGTTGCCGTTTTAAGTACAGATGACTAAATACAGAACAGAGGTCATCCAGGCAGCATTATCTGACATCATATGGGGTAGATCGCTTCTACACCATAGTTGTAGCGATAATAATAATAACAAGGTTCAAATACAACACTCACTTCCATTACAGTGTTATTGAATGATTATAACGATTTATAAAAATGTTTGTATCATCAGAGACAGAGAAAGTTAAAGAAAGAAAGTTTATGGTACTTTGGGAGAAATCCTTGCAAAACAATTAGAAAACATTAGTTTTAAACATATTTTAAAGATATGTTTTCATTATTACCTTAACTAATTAAAAAAACTATGTGGTCCCACTATCTATTCAAATAATGTTTGCGTTTTCTTGATTTGTATAGTCTATAAGAAGGAAATTCTTCAAACAAAAGCATCAGTTTCGTTGATGCAATTATTCATAAAAAATTTCGCCGTCTCTTGGCTGTGAATATAAATTCAAAACCTTGATGAACTTAACCTTGACCCATACCAGGTCTAATCGTTACCTCCCCCTTTCCAGTCCCTCAAAATCATTTTATTTTTGTTTTTAACAAGAGCATATTTTCGGAGTGTCCAGTGATTTAAAATTATTATATGGGGGCGCGTGGTGGTCAAAGTGATAGTGCACTGGACTGAGCTGTCGTACCGATACTAAAAAATCAGGCAATTGGTACCGCTCTGGGAAGATGAGGCTCGTCAACCTCGGCTGGCAATTCATCAAGGAGGAGGAAACTCTGACTTCAGAAACCTCCGCTATCCTGCCGCTACAACTGCCACCCGAGAAAGGCTAGGGACGTGAAGAGAGGAGGATATGCTGTGGCAGCTAAGTCTCCATAAAACCCGCCAAGGCTTCCATCACTACTGGAGTAGATACTCAAGCATTCTGCATGCCCTCAAGAAACTAGGCTCCCAGACAGTGGCTCACTTAAATAAACAAATTAAACCTTCTTCTGGAAAGACAGAAGGCTCAGAACAGCTGCGGGTCTCACAATAATTCTTAGTGCGTACGCCCATACCCGGTAAGAGAAAAACCAATTCAATAGAGCTTCGTACGCCCATACCCGTGAAGAGAAGGACCAATTCTATAGAGCTTTAGACCAATTACTAGCCAGCATCTACAAAGACGAGGATATCTACCTAGGAGATTTCAACGCTAGAGTGAGGAGTGACCACGAAGCCTAAGCCACATAGCTTGGTCTCTTTGGAAAGGGAAAATTAAATGAGAATGGACAGACGCTGCTGGAACTGAAATGCTGACGAGGCTTGTGTGTAACCAACACGTTACGTAAGTGCCAGGATATGCACCAAGTATCGCGCCATTGACAACAGCTGGAACCCATCATCACAAAGCGTGCAAAATTGACTAGGGTCATACTCAACCGCAGCAAATCTTGGTGCTGACTGTGACACGGATCACTCACTTGAGGCCAGCAAGGTATGAATAATGAGGAAAAACTTGTACCACACCAGGAAAAAGGGAAGTCCACACATTAACACCTTTTACATGAACGACCCAGTGAAAACGCTGGTGTTCACTGGCAAAGTGTATGAAGGTGTCTCAAAGATGTCCACACACGACACCATAGACTCCAAATGGACGCATCTATAATTCATCAGCATTAAATGCATTTGGCGAAAAATCCCGTAAAAAGCACGGACTTTTTCGATGGAAATTGGGTAGAGATGAATGAAACCTGTCCCTGAAGCCAAAAGGAAAGCTCTTATGTCCTACTAGGAAAAGCCTACACAAGACAGGCTTCATGCATGAAAAGCAGCCAAGTCACGTTAGTGCGCCAATACCTATTGGCTTATCCTCTGCTCCAGCATACCGAAAGCTTTAAACATGGACAATGTTTATGCAATGAACGATAATATTATAAAGGCAACTGGCCCTTTGAAAGTTCAAAGTTGCTCCTCTAAAGTCCAAAAAAGGAAAAATTATCCAAGACCAAGTAGCACATCTAAATCGGTTGGTTGATCATTATGTGGAATTGTATGCAATAGTTACCACAGTTTCCAGCCCGTTCTAGATAGCTTCCAAGATATGCCTCTTATGGAAGAACTTGATGTCGTGCCCACACAGGAGGAGCTTAGCAAAGCAATTGACAGCCTATCTTGTGGAAAAACCCATGTGAATAATGGCATACCTTCAGAAGCTCTAAAGAGTGGAAAGACAGCTATACTATAACCTTTGCACGAGCTTCTGACCCTCTCCTGGGAACAGAAGTAGATCACCCAGGACCTAAAATATGCTTATATAGCGATACGATATTAAAATAACTTGGGCGTTAGAAGTGACTGCAATAACTATCGCGACATTTCACTCCTTAGTAATTTGGATAGGCCTTTGTCTGTGTCATACTAACGCGATTATAGTTTAGCCTCCCAATTTTATCTAGAATCTCAGTGCGGGTTTCGGGCTGTTCGGTCTACCATAGACATGGTGTTCTCCATACGGCAGCTTAAGGAAAAATAAAGAGAGCAGAATATGCCACTATGCATTGTCTTTGTGGATCTTTCGAAAGCCATTTGATTTAGTCAATCACAACGAGCTATTCCAAATCCTGGAAAAAATAGGCTGACCCGTACACCCAATCGCTATCACCAGGCAGTTCCATGAAAATATGCAGGGCCCAGTGCAATGTGATAAAGCTACGCCAGAAGCCTTTCCAGTCAGCGGAGTTTAACAAAGTTGTGTACTCGCATCAAAACTTTTCACCATATTCTTCTCTGTACTGCTTCGATACGAATTCAAGAATAGCAGTGATGGAATCTGATTACACCCCAGTGGTGACAGAGGACTTTTCAATGCTGCCCGCCTCCGAGGCAAAACCAAAATGACAGATGTCCTAATTCGGATGCTGCGGAACTGATAGCATACACAGAAACTGGTTTGCAACAACTCGTGTCAAGCTCCTCTAATCCTTGCAAAGAATTCGGTCTGCAAATCACCCTGAAAAGACAAACATCATGGCCCAAGACACAAGTTCTGCTATCATCAAAATCGACTATGAAAACTTGGAGGTTGTGGACAGCTTCACCTTCTTGGATACTAGTAGAGAACTTCTCTAGTCAGTGAATATGTCAGTTAGTTATTTAGTCAGTGAGTATGTCAGTTAGCTATTTAGTCAGTGAGTATGTCAGTTAGCTATTTAGTAAGTGAATATGTCAGTTAGCTATTTAGTCAGTGAATATGTCAGTTAGTTATTTAGTCAGTGAATATGTCAGTTAGCTATTTGGTCAGTGAATATGTCAGTTAGCTATTTAGTCAGTGAATATGTCAGTTAG
>MUZC01000591.1:169802-181857 GCA_002072015.1 Radix auricularia | reverse complement strand
TATCCGGCATCCTTCCGTCTCGCGAGACGATGGTGCATCACCGTTGGGTTGGGTTGCATTTCCTCGAGTGACTGTGCAGTCCTATCCTTGAGTGACAGTCTTTGCCACAGTTTTTACACACGAGTTCTGTGCTTCCAAATGTTTTGGCCTTTCTCCTAGCTCTTCTGTCTGCAGCCTCCTCCATTCTTCGCTCCTCGGCTACTATGACGCCCTCTTTGACAACTGTGCGCCACGTAGATCGGTCTTCTGCCTTACACTCCCAGTCACTTGTATGTATTTTGGCTGCTTTCATGTCCCTTTGACAGACATCTTTAAATCGCAAGCGTGGGCGACCTGTTTTCCTCTTTCCTGAAGCAAGTTCACCATATAGGAGGTCCTTCGGGATGCGGCCGGGGCTCATTCTTTTGACATGTCCTAGCCACCTCAGGCGTCTTTCACTAAGAATTGAGAACATGCTTTGGGTATTGGCACGCGTTAGTACCTCACTATTAGGCACTTTTTCTTGCCATTTAATACCAAGGATGCGGCGCAAGCATCTCAAATGGAAGCTGTTAAGCTTACGCTCTTGTGATGTATAAGTGGTCCATGTCTCGCTCCCATATAGTAGTGTACTGATGACACAGGCTCGATAGACGCACAGTTTGGTTTTCTCCGTTAGCTTGGTGTTTTGCCAGACCCGCTTATTTAGTTTAGCCATTGTTGCGGCTGCCTTGCCAATTCTGCTGTTTATTTCTTCTTCAATGGACAGTGTATTGGAGACCTTGGATCCCAAGTAGGTGAAGCTGTCCACAACCTCCAAGTTTTCATTATCGATATTTATGGTAGGAGGAGGTCGAGTGTCTTGGGCCATGATGTTTGTCTTTTTCAAGCTGATTTGCAGACCAAATTCTTTGCAGGCATTGGAGAAGCTTGACACGAGTTGTTGCAAACCAGATTCTGTATGTGCTGTTAGTGCCGCATCATCCGCAAATAGTAGCTCTCGAATTAGGACATCCGTCGTTTTGGTCTTGGCTCGGAGGCGGGCAGTGTTGAAAAGTCCTCCATCAGCTCTGGTATGTAACCAGATTCCCTCACTGCTATCCTTGAATGCGTATCGAAGAAGTACAGAGAAGAATATTGCGAAGAGTGTTGGTGCGAGTACACAACCTTGTTTAACTCCGCTGCTGACAGGGAAGGCCTCTGACTTAGCTCCATCGAACTGTACTGTGCCAAGCATATTTTCATGGAACTGTCTGATGATGGCAAGTAGGTGAGGGGGACATCCAATTTTTGCCAGTATTTGGAATAGCCCGTTGCGACTGACTAAGTCGAAGGCTTTTGTAAGGTCCACAAATGCAATGTATAGTGGCATCTGCTGCTCTCTGCATTTTTCCTGGAGCTGTCGTATGGAGAACACCATGTCTATGGTAGACCGACCGGACCGGAAACCACACTGAGATTCTGGATAGACGCGGGATGCTAGGCTTTGTAAACGTTTTAGTATAACGCGGGCAAAGGTCTTTCCTACAATACTAAGGAGTGAAATGCCGCGATAATTATTGCAATCACTCCTATCACCTTTGTTTTTATATAGTGTCACTATATTTGCATCCTTTAGGTCTTGGGGGATGTAGCCCTGTTCCCAGCAGAGGGACAGAATCTCGTGCAATGGTTGGAGTAAAGCTGTCTTGCCACTCTTTAGAACCTCTGGTGGTATTCCATCATTCCCAGGCGCTTTTCCACAAGCTAGGCTGTCAATTGCTTTGCTCAGCTCTTCCTGTGTGGGCACGACATCAAGTTCTTCCATGAGTGGCATATCTGGGATGTCATCTAGAGCGGTGCTGGAGACTGTGGTAACTGTTGAATACAATTCCAGATAATGCTCAACCCACCGTTTTAGCTGTGCTGCCTGGTCTTGAATAATTTCTCCATTTTTGGACTTTAGGGGAGCAGCTTTTGACGTCAAGGGGCCCGTTGCCTTTTTGATGTTTTCGTACATGACTTTTGCATTGCCCATGTCTGCAGCTGATTGTATACTGGAACAGAGCTTAAGCCAGTAGGTATTGACACATTTACGTGCAACCTTTTGGGCAAGTGACTTAGCTGTTTTTAAAGCATGCAAATTGTCAGGTGTAGGCTTTTCCTTGTAAGCCATAAGAGCTTTCCTTTTTGCTTCAGTGACGGGTTTCATCTCGTCCCAATGTTCATCAAACCAGTCCGTGTTTTTGTGAGATTTTTTGCCAAAGGCTTGTATTGCGGATGTATAGACTGTGTCAGTATATTTGTCAGTTAACTATTGAGTCAGTGAATTTTTCAGTTTTCTATCTAGTCAGTGAATAATTTTCACCATTCGTGGTTACTGAGTACAAGAGGTTTCTGGGTTTTCCAAACACGTGCTCAGCTTGTGTGGCCAGGCATCAGCTTGCAGATTTGTCGCCTTCTCATAAAGGGATTTTCTGAAATCCCAAACCCACGATAATATTGAGGGAGCTTAGGGAAAAATGGAACCTGCCACCAACATTTTTTTTTATTAATATGTAAATCGTTTGCAGTAAATACTCGTTGACACTTGTAACTGAATGGGTCATCAAGACATACAAAATGATAGGTTATGTTTTGTAGAGTGGAATGAGTAGCCAAACAGCAGGGCACATGATGATATTATTTGACTTTGTTACAATATAGAATATTAAGATGTTAAAAGTAATAATTATATTTACATCTTTAAATAAAATACTGCCTCAATCGCAAATAATATTTTTCTGTTTAGAGCAATAAGAAATCACGCCAATCCTTTCATTCCTCAGTTTTCGTCCGATGTCTGTAACTAAACCATTATTTTTTTTACCGGAGTTATTGCTCTTGTTCTTGTCTACTGACACGTCTGCCAATAAAAACAAGGGTGAAGCGTGTGCTCTTACTTAAACTGTCTTGAAAAAGTCTCACCTTTAAGGGAGCGTCTTGTCTTAACGGATCAGGGGATCGTGGGGGAGGGGGAGGAGGGAGTCTGAAACCTGATGGACTAAAGTGACCGTCCCTGACATTCACCACAAAATGAACCAGAGTGGGATATTTTTATACGAGGTTGTTGTGGGGCACCAATTTTTTCAAAAGCCCAAAAATCTTACGTGAGTGTTTTTGAATCAGTGATTTTGGCAAACAAAATTTGTATGTGAATGAGTTCAATAAAAAGAATGAATAATGATCTTTTAGTTTATTAGAATGAGTTATGTTTCACAAAAATTATCTATATATACTAAATTTCGAGTAAAGAACGATCATCGTTGTCAGCCAAACTATTAACGGCTCGTTTTACATCGTTCCCTTTTCAAAAATTAAAATATAAACTCAAAAAATGATGTCATTTAATATCTTACGACGAGAAAAATCACACGTTCTGTTTAGTGTTGTTTTAGTCCCAGGTCCTATTCTAGTTTCAGTTTTATTTCGTTTTTTCTGTGATAATTTTAGTTTTAGTCTAGTTTTAGTTTTAGTCTAGTTTTAGTTTTAGGACCAATTTTAGTTTTCGTTTTAGTTTTCGTCGACTAAAACTAAAACACCAGAGTTTTAGTTTTCGTCTTATTCATTTTAGTTTCACTTTTAGTTTTAGTCTTGTAAACACCTATAACTAATAACATCATTGTTCATGACCAATTGTTGAAACAGATTGAAGCATAATAATAGTAGTCACAGAGATGACAGCTCAGTGTACTGAGACTGAGTCCATTCACTCCATTGTGATATTATAAGTCACACTATCACATTATGTTATGTGCCAATGCCAAGACTCAATTTTTGACTATGTTGTAGACTAGCAGACTTGCAGTGTATGTACAAATAAAAACTTAAAACGTAATGACAATAAGAAACCAAAAACATAAGTCAGAATTAAAACAAAGGTATTTATTCTAAGACTTAGAACTCTGAACTAACTAAACTAAATAACAACAGTTCACTTGAAGAGTGAAGATTAAACGTCAAAACAAATGACTGTTCAGATTGAGAAAGACCCGTTTTTCAAGACTCTGATTAGTCCTGTTTCTTTTCCCAGTTGTCAAATCACCACAAAGAGACAAAATCTCTCCACGTAAACCTCCGATGCTGGTGCATTCAATATATCTAAATTAGGGCTGCGGAAATTACCGATTCATTTCTCGATTAATCGGTAAAAAATGTATCGATTACAATTATTTTGATCGATAAAATAGTGATGAAATTGTAAAAAATTTTTTTTAAAAACATTTTCGATTTATTAATAAATAATTAAAAATTAATAATAGTTTGTTTTTTGCGTACAAACTACTCCATTTAAAAAACAGACTTTAAAAGTGTAAACTTTAAAATAACCTGTTTTATAAGGACAATGATATAAAAAGAAACATTGTTTTTAATTAATTAACGATAACAAAATTTAAATTCATTGACATTTTTTGAACTGCTTGTATTTAAATATATAACTGCTAACAATATTATATTTTTTAGTTAAATTACATTAGGCCTAAATACTTAAGTTAAGGGCATTTTTTTAAATGCATTTTAAGAGGGCACAAAACGTAAAGGAAAACAACATAATGGAAAAAGGGATTATGCGGTCTGAGGAAAAAAAATCATAAATTTTGAACCACTTGGGATAAAAAGATAATTTTTTATGTTTTTGTTAATCATCAAACAATTTCTATAAAGCTGTATTACTTTTATAGTTTTATAATTACTTTGAAATTTTCATCTCAATGCCTCAACTTTAATGCGTTATTTAGCTTACTTACTATGTTTTAAAAATAACTCAATTAAAGAAAATTCAACTGCCTGTTTTTATTACTTACCTTGAAATTTTCAGTATGACGTCATACATCTTTATTTTTAGCTTTCAGAAAATTATCGATTAATTAAACGGTAATTATTCAAAAGGTAACGATTAAATTTAATTTAATCGATAAAACCCCTAAACTAAAGCCAATGGCGCAGGCAACGGAAACGTTTTTTGAACGTTCTGTTCTGTGATTGCCAATAGCTTAAACCATTGCCATCCTCACTGACAGCTGTAGCAGCTTCTTGATAGTGCAACAAATAATCTGCCAGTTTGTCTTCAGGCCTACGAACTGCAGATATAATATAAGTCATGGGTGTGGTGTTCGCAATGTGTTGCGTCAGGGATTTGAAGCGCTTGAGAGGAGGTCCAGATGTAGTCAGGGTTGTTGAGCTAATGCAGTTGCAGTGATATTTCGGTTAGGAATAGACTGACCAGCTGCTGAAATCACTTGACCAAGCTGTGTACGTACTGGGGCTGCTGTTGTTGAAGCAGTTTCTTCTTGCAACACAAACTGTTTTGCTGCATTTAGAAGATGCTCTTTTCCTGAAATGAACAGTGCTGGCACAGTTGTAGTATCAAGCAGGCAAGCTGCAGAAGGTATAGGTTAAAAAATATCAGACTCTGGTTCCAAAGCAAACTCAAATCGTCGCCTCAAGCCATCCAAAAAGGTGACTGCTAGCTCTTTTAGTGATGAGTCCAGAGCTTGATCGGGCTGTGCCTCAAGAAGATGATATTCTATGTCCATAAGTGCTGGAATTAATGATGACATAACAACTTTCTCGCCTTCGAGAAAACCTGTATGTTCGGCGCATCGCATATTTAATATTTACTATTTTAAAAAAAACAATTATTTAAAAAAAAAAAACTAGATTATGACTATTTTTAAATTTAAAAAATCTAGAAACTTACACGAGGTAAAAAAACAACAACAATAACCTAGATCTAGGTTGAAAAACCTAGCGCTGGCAGCACTGATTATCGCCAAATTGATGCGCATGCGTGATCATCAAAGAAATTAGATATCCCCTAAGTTATAATTCATAATAATTTCGTAGAATAGATGGTTCGTACCGGAAAAGAACGATAAATGGGGATTTTAGTTTTTATTTCGTTGGTGAGTTTTAGTTTCAGTTTTTATTCAGTCTTTTGTCTACCAGATTTAGTTTTCTTCTAGTTTTAGTCTTGCTGCTAATTTTAGTTTTAGTTTTAGTTCTCGTTGACGAAAAAGTCAACATTTTCGTTAACGAAGGTTTTAGTTTTAGTTTTCGTCGACGAAAACAACACTAGTTCTGTTAATCTCGAAACCAAAATGATTATGATGTACGTCTATATTTTCAATCTTAAAAAGGTATGCTGAATATGCCCCTTAGCGTTACCGAGTGACCTTGGCTTCTATATTTTATATGTCACTTCTCGTTCTGTTACGTTCATATTAAGTACAAAGTGGAAGCCCCCCCCCACACACACACACCCCAACAACCCTCATATATACTTGTGGCGGGGGGAAGAAGCCTTTATGCTTTGTCTTTTAATGACAGAAATCTAATAATTTGTTTGCAATTTTATACTCAAAATTTTGAAGAGTTGTTGTTTCTTGTTTACTTAAGTTGAGACTATAAATTTTACTATAGTGTTTACTTTATTGATTTATGAAATTTTCTGGTATAAGAAATGACAAAAATATTCCTTTAAGTTCCTATGCCTATGTATAACCAAATATCTTAAACTAAATTTTGCCGTGGCGCCGTGGCGTTCCAGATCCAGTGACTTGGACTATTATATTATTTACTAGATTGTGCCGGGGCGCCGTGGCGCCTGCGGCGCCCACTTTTTTTAGGGCGCCAACGGCGCCAACCTTTTTCAAAAGCCCAACTAACTTGTCCTTTTCTGATAAATACGAAATATTAAACATTCTGAAATGTACGCAAAGTATTTAATAATAGGGGTTGTATTTTGCGCACCGATGCACACCAAACAATGACGTCATCATATTAAATATTTTTACAGCGCTGTAGACTGTCGTACATCGCTCCTCAGCGTTCCAGATCCAGTGACTTGGACTATTATATTATTTTTTATTATATTTTTGGCCTTGTTTTGCAACTTTACACTCCAAAGAGAGCTTCATAGTCTTGGTAAATATTAATTAGAAAATAAAATCGGAAAATTGAGATGGGTACTGCAGGGAGGCCTCATTTATTAAACCAGATTTTTTGTTCAATCTCCAGCTGGAGTAGCAGGAGTAGCTAGAGTAGCTGGAGTAGCAGGAGTAGCTGGAGGAGCTGGAGTAGCTGGGGTAGCAGGAGTAGCAGGAGTAGCTGGGGTAGCAGGAGTAGCAGGAGGAGCTGGAGTAGCTGGGGTAGCAGGAGTAGCTGGAGTAGCTGGAGTAGCTGGAGTAGCAGGAGTAGCAGGAGTAGCTGGAGTAGCAGGAGTAGCTGGGGTAGCAGGAGTAGCTGGAGTAGCAGGAGTAGCTGGGGTAGCAGGAGTAGCTGGAGTAGCAGGAGTAGCTGGAGTAGCTGGGGTAGCAGGAGTAGCTGGAGTAGCTGGAGTAGCAGGAGTAGCTGGAGGAGCTGGAGTAGCTGGGGTAGCAGGAGTAGCTGGAGTAGCTGGAGTAGCAGGAGTAGCTGGAGTAGCTGGGCTAGCAGGAGTAGCGGGAGTAGCTGGAGTAGCTGGAGTAGCAGGAGTAGCTGGAGGAGCTGGAGTAGCTAGAGTAGCTGGAGTAGCTGGAGGAGCTGGAGTAGCAGGAGTAGCTGGAGTAGCAGGAGTAGCAGGAGTAGCTGGAGTAGCGGGAGAAGCTGGAGTAGCTAGAGTAGCAGGAGTAGCAGGAGTAGCTGGAGTAGCTGGAGTAGCAGGAGTAGCTGGAGTAGCTGGGGTAGCAGGAGTAGCAGGAGTAGCTGGAGTAGCTGGAGTAGCAGGAGTAGCAGGAGTAGCTGGAGTAGCTGGAGTAGCTGGAGTAGCAGGAGTAGCAGGAGTAGCTGAAGTAGCTGGAGTAGCTGGAGTTGCTGGAGTAGCAGGAGTAGCTGGAGTAGCGGGAGTACCTGGAGTAGCTGGAGTAGCTGGAGTAGCAGGGTGAGACAACAGAGTGGACGCCAGACAAATCTGTCGTTAAACTGATATACTGATAGGAGTAGCTGGAGTAGCAGGAGTAGCAGGAGTAGCTGGAGTAGCAGGAGTAGCTGGAGTAGCAGGAGTAGCTGGAGTAGCGGGAGTAGCTGGAGTAGCGGGAGTACCTGGAGTAGCAGGAGTAGCTGGAGTAGCAGGAGTAGCTGGAGTAGCGGGAGTACCTGGAGTAGCTGGAGTAGCTGGAGTAGCAGGGTGAGACAACAGAGTGGACGCCAGGCAAATCTGTCGTTAAACTGATATACTGATAGGAGTAGCTGGAGTAGCAGGAGTACCTGGAGTAGCAGGAGTACCTGGAGTAGCAGGAGTACCTGGAGTAGCAGGAGTAGCTGGAGTAGCTGGAGTAGCTGGAGTAGCTGGAGTAGCTGGAGTAGCAGGGTGAGACAACAGAGTGGACGCCACACAAATCTGTCGTTAAACTGATATATTGATAGCAGACTTCCTCTACGGCCAGGATGGTCAAGGACACAACGCCTTTAAGGATCACCAATGGTCAGACTGGGGTCAAGAACACAAAGCCGTTTGGGATCACCAGAGGTCAGACTGGGGTCAAGAACACAACGCCTTTAGGGATCACCAGGGGTCAGACTGGGTTTGCTTGTGCGTAGCGCTGCCGTAGTGAGATGCATGGATATATAAGTCTGACTGTGATTGATACCATGAAGATGTATGCATATAAAAGTACAATTGTTCTAGTTCTACCCTGTCGCGATGAGATATCGATGCGTTCAGGATTTTATTTTATTTAGTTTATTGTTAGAGATAATCAAATTACTGAGTGACGTGGAAAAGTTCAGGGGGCGTGAAGAGGGTCTGATTAGTGTACCATAGTGGGTTTAGTTAGAGCCTGGTGAGACTTAACATTTGATAAGATTAAATAAAACCCTTTCCTACTGGCCAAGTAGCAGAATTACAAGTTAACGTACAAAAAAAGTTAACAGACATAGCACAAAATCGAAATCAGCCATCAAATAGAAGAAATATGATAACACACTAGCAAGTTTACCTTTTCTCGTTATTTCAACAATTGACTGTCCCGCACTGAATGTGTTCAAAATCGGAATACGCATCTACCCACCTTCCCCAATTTTTTCAAAGCTCCCATCATGTTTTGTCTCTCCTCTTAATCCCATATAATCATATAATCCTCCACACTCTCGCACCCCGCTGGCATTATTTCCTCCCCTCCTCCAAGCCCGCCCCCCCCACACAGTAACCCTCGTCCGCCTAATGTCTGGCGCTGTCCAGCAGTGATGTCAGCACCCACTTCTGTAACAAATATCAGACGTGAACAAGAGACATTTTCCATAAACCCAAAACACAAAAGGTCATCGCTCAACTAAACTCTAATTATTTAAATTCCATCTCGCAAATTTGTGGTGAGCTTTGATAAACTGACCTCGATGATTCGGCTCTTATTTGAAAAAAATACTCCTTTTATTTATAAATTTTGATATCATACACTTTTTGTTTAAAGAATTTCAATAATTGGAATCTAACATGATTTAGTAAATGCAGTTTTTTGTTTGTTTGTTTTTTGTTTATTTGTTTTTTTTAGTTTACAATCTTCGCTCCCAATAATGCTTCCTTTGGATAGATGTGCGTTAAAGAGAATCGTTGCCAAAAAGTTTATTGTCTTTCTACGTCTCGTGAGGCTCACACATAACATTTTGCATTTTATCCATCTACGTATCTTTAAGCCTGATTGCTGTCTACCCCATATTTCCTCGCTTCCTTTAGATAAGATCATTCAATTGAATATTTGAGTAGGGAAGAAAGAGCTGAAGGGACACTTAAGCGTAAGCGAAGATGATTGATGCTTTTTGATTGGTTATTGATGTTTTATGATTGGTGAATGGTGAAGGTGGTAATGTTTTTACGGAGAATCATGACCCAGAAAAGAAAGCTTCATTTTGTAATCATCTGTGAAAGTTTGTATTTTGTTTTCTTTAAGTAGGTCGTTTGAGTTGTTTGATGACCTGGTAATGGCTCATTTCCCCGCCTCTCTCGTTTAATGTTTTCCCCGGGTTGTGGAGGATTTATTTGGTGGAACCTTTTTGTAAACATGTTTGGAAGGGGGAATTAACTCCATAAACGTCTACTTCCGCTTTGTTCTACTTTTCACCATGGCATTCAGACAGATGGTCTGGGAAAGAAAGAGAAATCTTTGGTAAATGGCGGTCGAACAAATTACGACTGAAATACATTTTAGAAGATCAGTTTAACGCACGGCCTGATTTACTTTCTAAATTAATAAAACTGTTTGACTTCAAACACTCCAAGGGGTTTTAATGAGGAAAAGACACACACATTTTTGGAGTAACTTGAGGTTTTTCTTGGGTATATTGTAACAAGGTTACAGTTCCTTTCTCTCTCTCTCTCCCTCTCTCTACCCCTCTCTCTCTCTTTCTCTCTCTCCCCCTCTCTCTCTCCCTCTCTATCTTTCTCTCTCCCTCTCTCTCTTTCTCTCTCTCTCCCTCTATCTCTCTTTCTCTCTCTCTCTCCCTCTCTCTCTCTCTCTCTCCCTCTCTCTCTCCCTCTCTCTCTTTCTCTCTCCCTCTCTCTCTTTCTCTCTCTCCCCCTCTCTCTCTCTTTCTCTCTCCCTCTCTCTCTTTCTCTTTCTCCCTCTCTCTCTCTCTTTCTATGTCCCTCTCTCTCTCTCTCTCTCTTTCTCTCTCTCTCCCCGCACACTTTCCAAAAGCGACGTGTATTCGTCGTTGAAGAAGCACACTTGAAATATAAATGAACGCAAAAGAGCTGAACTCTTATTCATTAAAGCTGAAAGCATGAAAAGAGGAAACAAAAACGTCTTCCTAATTGAGCGCGGCATTCACCTCTAGAACGTCAATAACATTTGTTCACACTCTTATTTGTTAGCTTTGTATTTCATAGAAAACATGTGTAACAAAATAAATGTGTACAATTTAAAATAAAAATAATAATAATTTAACAGTTAAAAGAAGAAAAACAATTTTAGAATTCAACTTTAGGAAATTATAAAAATTACTACATGCACAGAATTTCTGATTGAAGCAAAAATAGTACCCCCCAAAAATGTATACAATAGGAAAATACAGCATTGTAGTAAATTTAATGAGGATTTATTTAGCTACACATTAAGGGGCATATCTATGTATATTTGTTAATACATTTTAAAAAATAAAAGGCCATTCTTATTTTTATGAATGCAGCTATATATGCTTCCAACTTATTTATCTACTTACTGCTAGGTATAATTCTAGAATAATTTCTTGGTATTCCTTTAGGCATATTTCTAGATTATTTTTTGTTATTTCTCTAGGCATAAGTCCAGATATAATTCCAGGTATAACTTCGGTATAATTACAGGTATAGTTCCATGTATAATTCCAGGTATGTAATGATTCAATATTTAAACCATCTCCTATTCTAGCTTAGGGGCCGTCCTTAAATGACGTCACACGATTTTGGCCGATGTTAACCCCCTCTCAATTGTCGCACTTTGTTACAAAAACTTAGACCAATAGGTCGTCGCAAAAAACTAATACCCCATTCCAATATGACGTCTCAAACTTTGAACGCCCCCCCCCCAAAAAAAAAAAAAAAAAAAAAAAAAAACAGTTGTATTTTGAAATTGGATATTAGCATGTTTCAAATGACCTTTTTGTCATTTCAGTATGTATTAACTGTGAGTCTGCACTCTCACATTGTTACAAGCGTGAAGCCCTTTACGAAATTTAATTTTAAGTTTTCCCATTTTCATGTGACGTCACAAGGTTTAACAATACCATCCACCTCGTCACTCATCGTCACAAATGTGTACCCCCCACCCCTTTAGGTGCATGACGTCATTTATAGATGACGCCCTAACCATCCCCATCACAAAATAAATATATAAATAAAAGAATAAAAAATTATGATATCTGATCTTTTGTTCATGTATTAAGTCCCCTTGACAAGAATGAAGACAAAACAAGATTTTTTTAAGCTACATACGTGTGTCAGAATGTAACAATCTTCTCTCCAACTTGGTCTTTTGATACGTGTGTCAGAATGTAACAATCTTCTCTCAAACTTGTTCTTTTAATACGTGTGTCAGAATGTAACAATCTTCTCTCCAACTTGTTCTTTTGATACGTGTGTCAGAATGTAACAATCTTCTCTCAA
>MUZC01000591.1:123834-137609 GCA_002072015.1 Radix auricularia | reverse complement strand
GAATTTAAATATGGCACAGGGCTCTATATAAATTCGCATAAACTAAGTTTCTTTCTTAGATCAATAAATATACTACTGAAATAAATATGCGTTACTATTTTGAAAACATATCTGTTTATATTGTTTCTTCTGTTTGACTTGTTTGTTAATTTGGACATTTTACTAAATTAGTAGGCTAATAATTAGTATTGAAAACGGCTGCGGATATTAATGATTAATTTTTCGACTAATCCTTAAAAATGTTAAGGATTAAATTATTTTTAACAATTAATCGACTCATCACTTAAAAATAATTTGAAGTCAAAAAGTCAACAAAATTTTTTTTTTTAAAAAATGCGGCTGATAAATAATTTCCTGAAGATTACACGAACATTTTGGTAATAGCAGTAATGGAGTTTGACCTTGAGACAGAAATGACGACTGCTCTTCTGATGAATTACTGCGTTACAGAATGGAGATGGAAGTTCTTGAATCCATTAATCTTGTACAATGGTGGAAAAAGTAATGAACACCGATATCCGATAATGTCATTTCTTGCCACGACCGTTTTGAGCATACCAGTTTAAGTTTTCTCAGTTCCATGTGAATGATTGTTCAACTCGGCTGGTTATATTGTCAATTAGATCCGCTCATCACTTGAACCAATTATGTCACTTGTCTTTTTGCGTAGTTATATAAAGGAGACATGCAAGTATTATTTAGATTTTCAACAAGAACGTGAAATGAGCGTTACTTATGACATCATACATTAAAAATTTTGGCTTTAATCGAAATTAACGATTAATTAATCGTTAATTTTTCAAAAGTTAACAATTAAATATAAATTAATCGTTAACAGCCCTAGTATTTACCCAATGCTCTGATATTAGTAAAATTTTGCGGCACCCCCTAAAATTCTCCTGGCCCCCCCCCCACGCAGACAAAGCTAAATCCGCCACTGCTTCTTTCGTATATCAGGTGTTTCAAATAACCAGTGCTCGTTTAACTGATTTGTACAGGTCGTCAAGATTGTCAGTTCTGGACGGCAGGAAATTAACAGACCGGGGAATGCTGGGAAATGTTTTCCTGCGACATGACAGCACGCCAGGAAGTCAAATGTGATCATTAGATCACTCACACATCTGTTCATTCACATCACACCATTAGATCAGTCACACATCGGTTCATTCACATCACACCATTAGATCAGTCACACATCTGTTCATTCACATCACACCATTAGATCACTCACACATCTGTTCATTCACATCACACCATTAGATCACTCACACATCTGTTCTATCACATCATTAGATCACTCACACATCTGTTCATTCACATCACACCATTAGATCATTCACACATATGTCCATTCACATCACACCATTAGATCACTCACACATATGTCCATTCACATCACACCATTAGATCACTCACACATCTGTTCATTCACATCACACCATTAGATCACTCACACATATGTCCATTCACATCACACCATTAGATCCCTCACACATATGTCCATTCACATCACATAATAACATTAGATCACTCACACATCTGCTTTTAAAGGATATCACATCATAACATCAATATGTCACTTAGATTTTGTATGTTTTTTTTCTTCTGATTTTTTCAGCTCACTTCGAGGGTAAAGATCTTTAAAGTCTAGCACATTTTGGCTACATTTCACTTCATTGTCTTTGTGTCCGTCTCACCCTTCCACCTCCACCTCCTCCTAGAATACTGTTATCATCAGGATGTTCACATAGTCACCCATGGACCTAAACCACCTTCATGGAACTCAATAACATCTCGGACATCGGTCAGCTTGGATAAACCACGTGACGCAAACAAGAGGTCACGTCATCAAAGGTCTATCGCACGCCATATGGTTGAATTGGGATCCCTTGGCAGATCTTTGTTTGATGAGACAAAATGGGTGTCGGGTGATGTGATTAATTGTTAAGGGGGGATCAGTCGAAAACTGTGACACATCGAACGATTCCAAACACTGGAACCCTTGCACCACATGGTGCAGATGTTGTGACAGTAGATGTGACAATAGATGTTCTGACAGTAGATATTGTGACAGTCGATATTGTGACAGTCGATGTGACAGTAGATGTTGTGACAGTAGATCTTGTGACAGTAGATGTTGTGACAGTAGATGTTGTGACAGTAGATGTGGCAGTAGATGTTGTGACAGCATATGTTGTGACAGTAGATATTGTGACAGTAGATGTGACAGTAGATGTTGTGACAGTAGATGTGACAGTAGATAAGACAGTAGATGTTGTGACAGTAGATGTGACAGTAGATATTGTGACAGTAGATGTTGTGACAGTAGATATTGTGACAGTAGATGTGACAGTAGATGTTGTGACAGTAGATGTTGTGACAGTAGATGTTGTGACAGTAGATGTTTCGACAGTAGATGGTGTGAAAATAGTTTGTATAAGAGTGGGCGTGTGTGTGTGAGGTATTCAGTAAATACCGCTATTCACTCTGTTTTCAAATTTTAATATTATTTAATTTCTTTGAAAGATTAGAATCGTAATTGTAAGACTGAGATAGGATGTAGAGTTCTAAGTGCTTACAACTCTAGTTTCCAAGTGAATCATAATGCGTCCCTGTATTGCTATTTGTACTACAATGTGCGTTCTGTGTTGGAAATGTTTGTTGATTTTTCTGTGTGGTGCAATATGCGTTCATTGTTTCAAAATGCGTGTTCTGTGTTACAATTTGTGTTCTGTGTTACAATTGTTGTTCCCTGTTACAAATATGTGTTCTGTGGTCAAATAAATGTTCTGTAGTACGATGTATGTTCTGTGTTACAATCTGTTTACTGTAAGACTAGCAATAAGTCACGTGTAACAGTCCAGCAATGTTCAGTCCACCAATTGTTTACGACCTGACCTCGCAATGGCTTGTTGACCACACCAGAATATCTCAGAGACCTAACAGACGATTAGGGAGTTGTCCCTGGTGACTAGTTAGTGTTGTAGCTCTATCAGTCTTGCTGAGATGATGGTATGTGTGGTGATGTACTCTATATGTGTGGTGCTGTACTCTATATGTGGGGTGCTGTACTCTATATGTGTGGTGCTGTACTCTATATGTGTGGTGCTGTACTCTATATGTGTGGTGCTGTACTCTATATGTGTGGTGGTCTTATCCCGGGTACCACAACAAAAGTTACTGGTTATTTGGTTTAAACCTGGGTACCACATCAAAAGTTACTGGCCCTTTGGTTTTACCCCGGGTACCACATAAAAATTTACTGGCCCTTTGGTTTTTAGAACAAAAAATAATACTGAAAAAAAATCTTCCTCCACAATGTCCGTGCAAGTATTTGCTATAACAGTAATTGTTGTTAGCTTAGAGTCTGAAGAAGTAGAGAAAACAAGGATTACATTCGTAGGTTGGATGAGAAGATCTTAGCAAATGGCTAATGACTGAGTTCTTAGACGATAGACAATCATAATATCCGTGTAGTGGTCTCTCTCTTTCTCTTTCTCTCTGTATATATATTTCTATCTCTTTCTCTGTCTCTCTCTTTTTCTCTCACTCGCTCCTTCTCTCTCTCTCTCTCTCTTTCTCTTCCTCTCTCTCTCCTTCTCTCTCTCTTTCTCTGTCTCTCTCTCTCTGTTACTGAGTGCTTCCTGTATATCATATTATAATTTAGTGTCTCTTACTACAGATACCTTACTAATGTGTTTACAATCTCCCTAGTATTTCATTGGCCTTGGTTATAGTAACACATATATGTTCACAGTCTTCCCGAAGAAACAGTTCTTTGAAGACTAGAGTTTAGGTTTGTAATCAGTGGCGGGCAAAACGCGGTAAATTACCAAATTTGGAGTAAAAAGGGAATTCATGGGAGAGACTCATTTGGGGGCATACAAAATTAGACAGATATATGCAAAATCGTCATGTGCACGTGTACGCATGGATCTGGGACGGGCTTAACAATTACGGGGCCCTATGAGACATAGCATGAGAACCGGATAGCGCGGGGCCCAGTCTGAGTAGGGATAAAGAATTTAAAGGATAATAAGAGAAATGTAAGATAGGAGGGACACGAGAAAGTTCGGGGCCCACTGCGGCCGCATTGGTTGCAGTGGCCCAAGACCGACCCTGGCTTGAAACATAGGCCCGCTATTGAACCATTGTTTTTTTTTCAATTTGAAATCTATGTAAATGTTTGATCTACGTACTGTAAAAAGGCATCACACTTTCGTTTATATTAACATGAAGGACAATAATCTAAAGTCACGTCTCAACTTTATCCAATATCCTCTCTGTGTCATGTACAATTAATGCCGTAAAACTGACCTAACGTGATTAAGCCTGTTAGCTACAAGGCAATTTAACAATATACAATTTCATTAAATATGCAGGAGTGTTGCCAAAATCAAAGTGACCCACCGTATGATCCAATATGACGTCGCTTTAACACCCCCCACCTACCTCCCCCTAAAAAAGTCATATTTTTAAATTGAAGTTGAACATATTGCAAAGTACTTTTTTCATTTAAGTGTGTATTTATTGTATTGCTGTACTCTGACATGGTATAACACATGTCTAGCCATTGAAAACTTCATTAAATAAATTTCAATCGATCAAATATTTAAAAATTGCGCGCTTTTTTGTGACGTCACATTTCTTAAACACCTCCTCCCCTAGGTGATTGACGTCATTTATGAACGGCCTCTTACACTCATTAACAATTTGTATTTAAAGTTAAGCCGCAGGGAATCAAATTGAAATTTAAAAAAAAACAAAAAAACAGTAAAATACGTTCAACAGGATGCCAACTTTATCGTCAAATTGAACAAAAAATACATCACAAAAACAAGACAAAGTTACCAAAATATCACAGTTGAGTACTAAAAAAAATTGCAAGTACTTTTCCTCATACATTTAGTTGACAGATGCAGTGCGGTAAAAAAAATATATGTGCCAGTAAAATATTTTTTTTAAAAAATAAAAGAAAACAAAAACCGTAGACTGTAAAACTCACAAGTTAATTTTGTTTGAGGCTAGCCCACTTATTGACGATACAGTACAGACTGACGTCATCGCTGTCCCACTAATCCACGAAGGACAACCCATGGCGACACCCGTCTGTTGTGGAAAAAGATGAGAATTGCCGCCCTTGTTTTGTTCACTGACCTCCAAAGTTCACGCTCAGCCCCATCACCTCAACTCCGTTGGCAGGTCGCCGTGACCTAGCCACAAGACTCGTATTGTCTGGGTTGTCCGTGTCCGGCCCTGGGATTGGGTCTGTGTTTAGGATTTGATAGTCTGTCGAGACCAGACATGACACAAAGGGCGTTTAAAGAAATGTAACACTCCGGGTGGCGCAACTTAAGCTCTACGCCCCGCTGTCCAGGAAATAGTTCAAATTGCTAAAAGGATTGTGAGGTACATTTTTTTCCTTTAGAATGTCTCATCTTATTTTTGTCTGTACGGACAATGGGCAGAGATGTAAGGCTTAATTTAGGGATTTCCCAATGTTTTGCAAACAAGGCCGCATTTAAAAAAACAAACAAAAACAAACAAATTTAAAAAAGGAAAAACCCAAGTTTTTTACTCTAAATTCTTGATAATCGATGCATAGCTATAAGGATGTTCATTATAATACGCAGGGCAAAACAATCCGAAAAAAAATAAAAAAATTTAAGTTATGTCTCGTAAAACGTGTTTATCAATAGGCCTATAATGCGAACCTTACTGCACTACAGGAAAGGTTGTTCAACATAATACGCACCACAAAAATCTATCTAAAAAATTAACATGATATAGATTTATAGAGGTAAATAAAATTAATTAAAAATTCAATAATTCCATTAGACTTCTACTGTCCATTCGATCGATCTGAAATTTTGTTACATCATTTTTATCATTGGCATGAGCCTGCCTGCAAAATTGCAGCTTCCTAGCTTACGAGAAAGTGGGTTACAAATCGATCCCAAGTTTATTCGGCAAGTAAGCACGCACGTACGGTCGCAAGCACGTGCTCAGCCAACACAAGTTAATATAAAGAATTTAATAAACCAAGGGCCGCGTTGAGATTAAAAATAGTAAATAATATGCGTTGAGACTTTATATAATTTATGACTTTTTGTTTTAAGGAAAATTGGAAAGTAGTATTGCGAATTTTTGGGGGAATTTATCAATATCCTATTTTATGGTTACACAATAATAAAATTGTATGCATCAAAGTTATGGTATGAAAAATATTTGAAAGTCATGCAACAAATCTCACAATAGTTGTAAAAAGTGTCGCAATATATCTGTAACGGATATGTTGTGATATAAAATTGTCGGAAAACTTTGACGTACGCCGAAACCACAGTCATTTTCTTTTGCCTTAAAAAACAACATTCACCACATGCTCTATTTCCCCATCGTACGTCATCGAGCATCATGTAGTAACTGAACACAACTTCCCCATCGTACGTCATCGAGCATCATGTAGTAACTGAACACAACTTCCCCATCGTACGTCATCGAACATCATGTAGTAACTGAACACAACTTCCCCATCGTACGTCATCGAACATCATGTAATAACTGAACACAACTTCCCCATCGTACGTCAGCGAACATCATGTAGTAACTGAACACAACTTCCCCATCGTACGTCATCGAACATCATGCAAAGCCATAATCAAAATGCTGATGAAGGACTATCGCTAAAAATAGGTCCTCCGTCCGCTGACTTGGGCTCTACAAGCCCCCCAACCCACCNNCCGCCCCCCCCCCCCAAAAAAAAAGCGTCAAAAATGTTGTTCCAATTTTGTACGCTGTCCGGTCATAGGATACCCCTGCCCCAGGCTTAATTAAAGCAGAGTGTTACTAGTTGCAGTGCTTTCACGAACATTCCCCAGCTGACATTGATCAAGGTGTCAGTCATTTTCTTGTTCTCCTAGGTATGTGAAGTGGCGTAGTTTGACATTTTACATTGATATTTTACTTCCCTATTGCTTTGTGTTGTTTATGATTAACTGTTGGTATTATTATTTTTTTTTTGTTGTTGTTGCTGCCAACGTTTTGATATCAAATCATCACCTGACACCTCACACGCCCCAATGGTTGCTAGGCAACCACTGTGGAGAGGCCGTGACGTCACCAATGTTTCCACGAACAAGGGAGTGTTGTTAACGGCATGTTGTCGTCACTCAAATTCACACACGTGTCCTTCCTTCCCCACCTGATTTTCTGTTTCCCACATTCTCATTCACTGACCTACTGGTGTAACGTTAACAAATAAACTGACACAAATGAAGTACCACGTATTAAAAAAAAACTTATCATACTTAAAATATTTGTAAAAAAAAATAATTAAAAAATTAAAAGCAGTTTTCACAAACGAAGTTTACTTAATATATTAAGTAATATATTAAATACATTTTTAATCAGTATTTTTAAAAGAATATTTTGTGTACCAATGAAAAAAGCACAATAAAAAAACGTTTGTGAGGATGGAGTCGTTAGGAGGGGTGGGTTGGGTTGGAGGCATATGATTCGTCACTTCCGGCTGAAAAAACTCAGATGCATAGCAACTACTGAGATGATGTCATTATTAGAACCTTTAACAAGAGTTGTGTTTTTTTGTTGTTGTTGTTTTTTTTTTTTTTTTTATACAAGGGACACCAATAATTTGGCCAAATGATGTCATACATTTCATGTTGTGATGATAATCTATAGTTTACATGTGTTAACTTTTCAGCACTAAAAACATTTGGACAAAATTTTTCTCATTGAAATTTACACAAAACACTATTAACCATTTATATTACACACAAATAATTTGTTTGTTTTTTTAAATATCGAACACAAATTGTCACCAATAAAACTCAGAGAACAAACAGGATTTGTAAGTATTGCATTCCTACAATTATAAAACAAAAAGCTATTGAGAGAAACTTAAGCTATTTAAAGATGTGCAATAGGCTCACACAATGAGATGGAATCTACCAAACAAATCGTCTAGTACTAAGAGAAACGCCCGACCAGAGTGAGTTTTATTGAAGTATTTAAAGAAACAGAGCTATTATTTCTTAATTTTTGTCTAGTCAACTAGCAATTTATTATTAAATACATTTCTTATATAAACAAGTCGATATTTCTTATTTAATAAATTCCTTATTCCTAATTTAATTCAGTCATAATTTTTTTTTTAAATTGTGCCAAATCTGTATTACTTATTTTATAAGTTTTAGTTCATTAGTTCTTATTGAATAACTTCTTCTTTTTCGCTATTTAATCAATTCTTTGTTTATTATTTTAAAAAGTCTTATAATCGCATTCAAATAATTCTCCATTCTTACAATCTCACCTCATTGTTTCTTTGTTGTAAACCAACGGACCAACGTACTTTAACCATCAATATTTCAGTCCTATCACAAAAGGTTCATGCTGCTGATTGGAGCACTTTACTTGGTAGAGTATGGTAGAAAAGAAAATACAACTGTCATGCCTCGTGTAACTGCACTGCACTTTAATACGAAGCATTTTTTTTATTCGAAGCCTAGTTGTTGAAGAAAGATCACAGCGTTTTGTTGAAACTTCCGTGGGATCGTAAATAAACAAACACATAATCGATTACAGCAGATTTTCTTCATTTTCAAATATTATTTGAACAACTACCTCTTCTCGATACGAGCGAGTACAAAAAAGGAAATAATGCCTGGAAAGTTCCAATAACATCAGGATATCTGCATCTGACGCGTGTTTAAAAGTGATGAAATGAAGGGGAGCTAACAACTGTTGGTTGAAACGTGTGTTTAACAGTGATGAAAGGAAGGGTAGCTAACACTTGTTGAATGGATTAAAATAATATCACAATATTTCTGTTCAATTTTGTCTATGTCTGATTACTATTGCGTTATAAGTTCTTCTTGACACCAGGGCCTAGCGTGACATCTCGTCACACTTCTCATCTAGACCTAACATGACATCTCGTCACACTTCTCATCTAGACCTAACATGACATCTCGTCACACTTCTCATCGAGACCTAACATGACATCTCGTCATACTTCTCATCTAGACCTAACATGACATCTCGTCACACTTCTTATCTAGACCTAACATGACATCTCGTCATACTTCTCATCTAGACCTAACATGACATCTCGTCATACTTCTCATCTAAACCTAACATGACATCTCGTCACACTTCTCATCTAGACCTAACATGACATCTCGTCATACTTCTCATCTAGACTTAACATGACATCTCGTCACATTTCTCACCTAGACCTAACATGACATCTCGTCATACTTCTCATCTAGACCTAACATGACATCTCGTCACACTTCCAATCAGGGGTGTACAATGAAAAACAAATTATATATAACATCAGACAATACTGCTGCTAGAAAATTTGGGCAACACTGCTACAAGAAAGATTGGGGCAACACTGCTACAAGAAAGATTTGGTCAACACTGCTAAAAGAAGATTGGGGCAACACTGCTAGAAGAAAGATAGGGGAAACACTACTACAAAAAGTATGGACAACACTGCTTCAAGAAGATTAGGGCAACACTATTACAAGAATTATGGGCAACACTGCTTCAAGAAGATTAGGGCAACACTGCTAGAAGAAAGATTTTGGCAACAAATGCTACAAGAAGGTTGGGACAACACTGCTACAAGAAGTGTGGGGCAACACTGCTTCAAGAAGATTTGGGCAACACTGCTACAAGAAGATTAGGGCAACTCTGCTACAAGAAAGATTGGGGTAACACTGCTACAAGTAAGATTGGGGCAACACTGCTGCTATGAGAGTAGAGTAAAACTATTAGCCTTCCTCGGAGTCTTTGAACAGCACTCCAATCATTGACGAGAGAAGATCCACGACTTAACTCCCTTTTTCTTGTCCTTCCTCAAATCTTGTATTTTAAAAACAAAATCTAAACTATTATTACTAAAAATAGCTATGAAGCCCCCCCACCTCCCCCACACCTCTCATTTCAGATGCTCATTTCCACCATCACCAGATACTAAGTGTAAACTGCTTGCCTCTCGGGTGAGCTTTAGGAACTCATGAGCCGATATCACGTGGGTATGAAGTGCTTCATTGAGATTTCTATTTGTGGAGTAGGTTGTTAATTGGGGTAACCATGGTTCTGTGATCGTGGCTAAATCCTATATCTCCGACCGGAGCGTCGCGTCTCTTCCCGTTGCTATGAAGGATAGTTGTTATTTTAATATTAGGGTTTGGGTTAGGTATAGCTTTAGAATTTTCGGAAAATTCACGGGGCTCGCACTATTTTTCCGGGCCGGTGACGTGCCATAGCAACAAGATGGTCGCCGATAAGGTCGGCCCGGTCGGAGATATAGGTTTTTACCGTGATCCTTCCGTCTTCACCTTACCTCGCCGCGGATCTCAGGACATTGTCACCGAGTAAAACCGTAGCAATTAGTGACTGAGGGGGGACATATGTTGGTACTGTTGAGGGACAACAAAGTACTTGATGACTGAGGGGGGACATATGTTGGTACAGTTATGTTACAACATAGTACTTGATGACTGAGAAGGGACATATGTTGGTACAGTTGTGGGACAACAAAGTACTTAGTGACTGAGGAGGAGATATGTTGGTACAGTTGTGGGACAACAAAGTACTTAGTGACTGAGGGGGACATATGTTGGTACAGTTGTGGGACAACAAAATACTTAGTGACTGAGGGGGACATATGTTGGTACAGTTGTGGGACAACAAAGTACTTATAGTGACTGAGGGGGACATATGTTGGTACAGTTGTGGGACAACAAAGTACTTAGTGACTGAGGGGGACATATGTTGGTACAGTTGTGTTACAACATAGTAATTGATGACTGAGGGGGACATATGTTGGTACAGTTGTGGTACAACATAGTACTTAGTGACTGAGGGGGGACATATGTTGGTACAATTGTGATACAACATAGTACTCAGTGACTTAGGGGGACATATGTTGGTACAGTTGTGGGAAAACAAAGTACTTAGTGAATGAGGGGGACATATGTTGGTACAGTTGTGGTACAACATAGTACTTAGTGACTGAGGAGGAGATATGTTGGTACAGTTGTGGTACAACATAGTACTTAGTGACTGAGGGGGGACATATGTTGGTACAGTTGTGGTACAATATAGTACTTGATGACTGAGGGGGGACATATGTTGGTACAGTTGTGGTACAACATAGTACTTGATGACTGAGGGGGGAAATATGTTGGTACAGTTGTGGTACAACATAGTACTTGATGACTGAGGGGGGACATATGTTGGTACAGTTGTGGTACAACATAGTACTTGATGACTGAGGGTGGACATATGATGGTACAGTTGTGGTACAATATAGTACTTGATGACTGAGGGGGGTCATATGTTGGTACAGTTGTGGCACAACAAAGTACTTAGTGACTGAGGAGGGGGCGTTGTTCCAGAACTATTGCAACGCTTAATTAATGAAGACAAAGATAAATAAATAGAATTAAAAAATGTAAAACGTGATCTGAACATTTTAAAAAAAATTCCACACAGGTAGATCTGCTATTATTAAGGGCATCCATTTTGAATCATAACAATGTGCAACCAAAGTTATTCAGAAGATAAAGGATGATAATATATTTTCATTTTTGTTTCAAGCTTGACTTTTTTTTATACCTTTAAAAATGTATGCTTAGAATTGCACGCCTTAACTCACGCATTCTGCGAGTGAAATTTTCTTCGTGATCAAGATCTGCTTGAAAAAAACAACTTACTTTGGGCTTTTAATATGAAAATTTGGTCAGCAGTGGTAATTGTTTTAGTTTTAAAACAGCCATCATTAACGTGCAAAAAAAAAAAAAAGTTCTTTCCATTAACCGTGGGCTCTGGAGTTCAATAAAAACTCTAGAAAAGCTTTTACATTTACATTTCTTTTATAGTTACATTTTACATTATTACAAAACAATTCATTTTACCGTTATGACCCTAACTAAAGCTTCCGACGCAAGAGTATTCGTTGTTTGAGAATTGTTAGCTATTTTTATAATGTTGAACACTACCTGAATATATGACACAAAAGAAAGATCTTAGGCGACTGTTCCAGGAACCAACCCCCCCCCCCCGCCCCCAACTTAGAGTCTGGAAGATGTTTTCTAGTTCAAAAACCAAAACAATGTGGACTGGCCACAGATTAGCTGTCCAGTTAAGTCCAGGTTTACACAACTGTAACAACTTGGTCAATGTGGTCAGTGATGTCCGTGGGGACACAGCTCCGTTTACCTGATCAATGACGTACTAGTGGACACACGACTGACCGACTGCCGGAACACTTCCGCGTCTACTAGTTAATACACTCCGTCACTGAATGTACTTTATTGAAGAGGATGCAGGTACGCTTAGGATAAGACAACTCTATATAAATACCAGGAAGACAACCCGTTTTCAGAAGTCTGTATTTCCCAGAGCATATTGTCCCGTTATGTTAACATTACGGAGACTTGTAAAACGCAAATTATAATATAAATTGTTTGCTTTGTAGATTTTAATACGGCAATAACAACTATTTTGTTGTTGATGTTATTGTATCGTACAGTTGTACATTTGTTTTAGTTCTTTATTTATAAAATTCATAAGTGGAAGATCAGAGTGCAAATAAGCATGACGAATGAACCTCGCTAGGGTCGGCTAATCACAGTTAATGGTTATCAGGCTAAGTTGGTTAAGTGTGGGGGGAGGGACAGATAGCTAACCACAGTGCGCTTGACTCGAGTTCAACAATACGCCCCCCTTCCCACAAACGTTTATCCGCGTTCTGATTTCTTCGTGCTGTAGTTTGTTTTTGTTCTTTCCCCTTTATTTGCATTATCTAAGAGCAAGTCTGCGGCCTATGCTACGCCACGGATCAATTTAGTTTAAAACATTTATTCAAGTTCAACAAACTAAAAAATGATATCATTGTGCTAAGATTCACAATTATTATTTAAAAACTTCGTTTTGTCTGTCCTGTAATAGCCTTTCCACCAGTTTTTTTTTTCTGTTTATAATCATTTGCACATGATACTCGGCTATACACGCACAAAGATATTGACTCCACTGTCCAATTGATCCAGGAGTGCATTGGTGAGGTAAAGTCCTGGATTAATTAAAGCAAGCTCAATGATGACAAGACAGAAGCACTTCTAATTTGAAACAATAATATACGCAGTACTTTGCCTCTTCCAAATTCTATTCAGGAAGCCAGTTCTGATATACTGTTCAAAACATCAACTAAGAATTTTGGCTACATTATTTCTGACAACATGTCTACCAACAGCTTCATTAATCACATCTGTCACTCTGCCTATACTGCCATTCGTCAGATCAGTTCAATCCACCAATACTTAACAGTGCAACAAAAACTCTAGTCTGTGCTCTTGTTCAAGCTCGTATTGATTTAACAATTCTCTTCTGTGAAATGCACCAAAAAAATGCATTGAAAAAAAAAACTATAGAATACATACATACATACAAACATTTATACATGTTCATCATAATGCTTTCTATATATATATATATATATATATGTGATGTATGGTAGATGAACCTGTATGAATGCTACATTAAAATCATGTTTCTGAGTAAACATACCACCGTTGTTAGACTACCTCCCTAGCACGAGATGTCGAGATGTTTGGTAGGTTAATGAACTGTACAGTACGACCACTGAAAAGAGCGATATTTTAATGGGCATTTAGAGGACGAAGTTATGGGTCTTTCACGAAGTCATTCCTCCAGTACTTACAAAGCCGTTGTAGAAAGGGTGG
>MUZC01000591.1:66787-102432 GCA_002072015.1 Radix auricularia | reverse complement strand
CCCCGGATTCCTATTTCTCATTTCATCAGCCGGCCCCCACGTCACCTGAAATTAACCCTGAACGAAAACAGGCAAAGTAACCGCTACAGGTCCATTGTGCCCGCCCGTCCCCAAGCCTTAAACTGTGGCCAGAAGTACAACCCAATCATTGCGACCACAAATCAATTGGGCGTCATATTAGGGCACCCGAGTCTTCGTGACCTCAGCGGATTTTGACACCTCCAGTAAAAGACCTCTAAAGCAGAGTTGACCTTGGCCGGGTAGACGCCTGGCACGTCATAACAAGAGATTGGGGGCGGGGATGGGGGGAGGACCTCTATTAAAAACAATTTTGTTTACACTGGTGGTGAGTGGTTTACATAATGTTTAGCTACACATAAACATTTTTGTGGAGGTGGACATCTGCGGTATAGGGTTGTTCATAATATGGCGGAAATCTAGTAATAGAATTATTATATCTAAATTTATATTTTGTAAGGTCAGATTCATAAAAAAATTAATAAAAGATACGAGTCAATACGTGAATGTAGGCATGTTGAGAATGATTGATCTGATCAGCTAATTTTTAATTCTTCTTTAATTAACGACAGCTTATTTGACTTGCAAAATAAAAAACAATTTCTTAATTTTACTAAGCTAACAATTTTGACAACATAGTGATTTGACTGTATTTATGCCTCAAAACTTTGATTGAAGAGGAAAAATGAAATCAAGCACCACGGTGGAAGTTGATCCCGTTAGTCATTAGTTGAACTGAAAATCGGTGGAACTGGAGTTGTTGGAAGTGAAACTGGTGAGACTAAATTTGGTAGAAGTGAAACTGGTAGGAGTAAATTTGGTGGAAGTGAAACTGGTGGGAGTAAAATTGGCAGGTGTGAAATTGGTGGGAGTAAATTTGGTGGAAGTGAAACTGGTGGGAGTAAATTTGGTGGAAGTGAAACTGGTGGGAGTAAATTTGGTAGAAGTAAAACTGGTGAGACTAAAATTGGTAGAAGTGAAACTGGTGGGAGTAAATTTGGTAGAAGTGAAACTGGTGCGAGTAAAATTGGTAGAAGTGAAACTGGTGGGAGTAAAGTTGGTGGATGTGAAACTGGTGGGAGTAAAGTTGGTGGAAGTGAAACTGGTGGGAGTAAAATTGGTAGAAGTGAAACTGGTGAGACTAAATTTGGTAGAAGTGAAACTGGTGGGAGTAAATTTGGTAGAAGTGAAACTGGTGCGAGTAAAATTGGTAGAATTGAAACTAGTAGGAGTAAAGTTGGAGGAAGTGAAACTGGTGGGAGTAAAATTGGTAGACGTGAAACTGGTGCGAGTAAAATTCGTAGAAGTGAAATTGGTGGGAGTAAAATAGGTAGAAGTGAAACTGGTGGGAGTAAAGTTGGTGGAAGTGAAACTGGTGGGAGTAAAGTTGGTGGAAGTGAAACTGGTGGGAGTAAATTTGGTAGAAGTGAAACTGGTGAGACTAAAATTCGTAGAAGTGAAACTGGTGGGAGTAAATTTGGTAGAAGTGAAACGGGTGGGAGTAAATTTGGTAGAATTGAAACTGGTGGGAGTAAATTTGGTAGAAGTGAAACTGGTGCGAGTAAAATTGGTAGAAGTGAAACTAGTGGGAGTAAAGTTGGTGGAAGTGAAACTGGTGGGAGTAAAATTGGTAGAAGTGAATCTGGTGGGACTAAAATTCGTAGTAGTGAAACTGGTGGGAGTAAAATTGGTAGAAGTGAAACTGGTGAGAGTAAAGTTGGTGGAAGGGAAACTGGTGGGAGTAAAGTTGGTGGAAGTGAAACTGGTGGGAGTAAATTTGGTAGAAGTGAAACTGGTGAGACTAAAATTCGTAGAAGTGAAATTGGTGGGAGTAAATTTGGTAGAAGTGAAACTGGTGGGAGTAAATTTGGTAGAAGTGAAACTGGTGGGAGCAAATTTGGTAGAAGTGAAACTGGTGGGAGAAATTTGGTAGAAGTGAAACTACTGGGAGTAAATTTGGTAGAAGTGAAACTGGTGGGAGTAAAATTGGTAGAAGTGAAACTGGTGAGACTGAATTTGGTGGAAGAGAAACTGGTGGGAGTAAAATGGTAGAAGTAAAACTGGTGAGACTAAAATTGGTAGAAGTGAAACTGGTGGGAGTAAATTTGGTAGAAGTGAAACTAGTGCGAGTCAATTTGGTAGAAGTGAAACTAGTGGGAGTAAAGTTGGTGGAAGTGAAACTAGTGGGAGTAAATTTGGTAGAAGTGATATTTTTGGAAGTGAAATTGATGGGATTGATAGTGGGCGAAGTGAAATTGGTGGGACTTATTTTGGTGGAACTGAAATTGTCGGAACTGAAACAGCAGTGGTACTGAAATTAGTGGATATCTGTTAGAAACAGCGATTGTTGCCTAATGTCATTACTTTAACCGTGGAAAAAATGCTTATGAGAGTGTGGGTGGGGGTGGGTGACAAACATAAGAAGATTAGTCAACAAATCCTCAAAGACTTTTTTTTCGGGAACTATTATCAAACAAAGTAGTAATAACTCGATCAACAAGTCACTAAAGATGCGGGGACAATCTTCCCCTTGTCTCTCTCTCTCTCTCTCTTTCTCTATCTCTCTATCTCTCTCTATCTCTCTCTCTCATCTCTCTCTCTCTATCCCTCTCTATCTCTCTCTATCTCTCTCTCTCTCTCTCTCTATCTCTCTCTATCTATCTCTCATCTCTCTCTCTATCTATCTCTCTCTAACTCTATCTCTCTCTCTCGCTATATATATCTATCTCTCTCTATCTCTCTGTCTATCTCACTCTAACTCTCTCTTTCTCTCTATCTCTCTCTCTATCTCTCTCTATCTCATTCTATCTCTCTCTATCTCTCTATCTCTCTCTATCTCTCTCTATCTCTCTCTATCTCTCTCTATATCTATCTCTCTCTCTATCTCTCTCTCTCTATCTCTCTCTATCTCTCTCTATCTCTCTATCTTTCTCTTTCTCTCTCTATCTCTCTCTATCTATCTCTCTCTATATCTCTCTCTATCTCTCTCTGTATCTCTCTCTATCTCTCTCATCTCTCTCTCTCTCTCTCTCTATCTCTCTCTATCTCTCTATATCTCTCTCTATCTCTCTCTATCTCTCTCTCTATCTCTCTCTATATCTCTCTATCTATCTCTCTATCTCTCTCTATCTCTCTATATCTCTCTATATCTCTCTCTATCTCTCTCTATCTCCCTCTCTCTCTATCTATCTCTCTCTCTATCTCTCTCTCTCTCTGTATCTCTCTCTCTCTCTCTCTCTATCTTTCTCTCTATCTCTCTATCTATCTCTCTCTATCTCTCTCATCTCTCTCAATCTCTCTCTATCTTTCTCTCTATCTCTCTCTCTATCTCTCTCTATCTCTCTCTCTATTTCTCTCTCTATCTCTCTATCTCTCTATCTCTCTCTATCTATCTCTCTATCTCTCTATCTCTCTCTATCTCTCTCTTTCTTTCTATCTCTCTCTATCTCTCTATCTCTCTCTCTCTATCTCTCTCTCTCTATCTCTCTCTCTATCTCTCTATCTCTCTATCTCTATCTCTCTCTCTCTATATCTCTCTCTATCTCTCTCTCTATCTCTCTCTCTATATATCTGTACGTACCCCACAATTCCTCTATTTCCACGTGTGATGTCAAATCTTGTATTAAAATTTAGCATTAGAAAATAACAAAATCATCTTCAAAAAAATTTTGTTTAAAGAAATAAAGATATGTATAAAAACACTAACTGTTTAAATTTATATATTTTTAATTTGTGACAGGCATATCAGGTATGAACTCGGTATTAAATGTTTGGGGGGGGGGGGGATTCTTGAAAAAACAATATCAGGTTTAACTTTCTGATAAAACAGTAATGTGTACAAGTCTGGTTGAACTGTCTGTGTGAACTTTCACGTTTAACTGTCTGGTTTAGCTGCCAGGTTTAACTGTCTGGTTTAACTGTCTGGTTTAGCTGTCTTGTTAAACAGGCTGGTTTAACTGTCTGGTTTAACTGTCTGGTTTACAGGTCTGGTTTAGCTATATGGTTTCATTGTGTTATTTAGCTGTCTGGTTTAACTGTCTGGTTTAACTGTCTGGTTTAGCTATATTGTTTCACTGTGTTAATTAGCTGTCTGGTTTAACTGTATGATTCAGCTGTCTGGTTTAACTGTCTGGTTTAGCTGTCTGGTTTAACTGTCTCGTTTAACCATGTGAACATTTTTTGATCCCAATAGAGATTACATCTTCAGGAAATGTTTTCAGAAATGGCAATTTTTCAGCAAAGAGAACTTTATAAAAGTTAACTTATGTCACAGTATTCCTACACGTGGAAGAAAATCAGCAGTCCCGAGCCTGCGTTCTTCATGGGGCTTCCCGGAAAACCCCCTCAGCCCTCTGGCCCCCTAAGGGACGTCAAGACTGAGAAGCCCCCCCGGAGCGGTCGCTGCTACAAGCGGCCGCCTGGGCGTCCAGGGCACTGGGGCGAAAACGCCTCCCACTAAAGTGTGCCTCCCGAGGGAGGTGTGGAATTTCCCTACTGTGACTCGCTATCAACATAGTATCACTTTGGCGCCACCACGGCAAAGCTTACGAGTCTATATAGTTTAGATCGCCGCAAAGCGTGGGGTATTAAAATTCACAGTATTAAAATTCCCTATTGCATGACAATTAGTTCAAATGTTGCAGATATTTACATGCAGTGTCTGTGTCAGTGTCTGTGTCAGTGTCTGTGTCAATGTCAATGTCTGTGTCAGTGCCAATGTTTGTGTCAGTGTCTGTGTCAGTGTCTGTGTCAGTGTCTGTGTCAGTGTCTGTGTCAGTGTCTGTGTCAGTGTCTGTGTCAGTGTCAATGTCTGTGTCAGTGATAAAGGGACGAAGCTGTTTGAATGAAAACCACGAGAGGAAGTTTTAGTTGCGGACATGAAGCTAATCTCAGTTCACATGAAGCTAATCTCAGTTCACATGAAGCTAATCTCAGTTCACATGAAGCTAATCTCAGTTCACATGAAGCTAATCTCAGTTCACCGAGGGTTTTCTGGATGTCGTAGCGGGCCACAAAAATCAGTACTTGCCTGACGGGCCGTCAGCTTGCCCCCCCCCCTTTTAATCTTAGACACTCGAACTCTCACTGAGAAAATTCGAGCATACCCACACAACTACATGTATATGTGAAATATTAGCTTCACCGCTAAAGTACGTGTAATGGCATTCGTTTTGTGTTAAGATATTTAGATTTACTCTAACCCACACTCTGCTGTAGTAATTAACCTTGAACTCATAGGGCCGCCATTATGAATGACGTCAGTCAGTCAAAGAAGTGGCCTTCCATTGGTTGGACTGGGACTGTTTGTTTTTACGTCAGCCTATTACAAGCACTGAAAGGATTAGACCGACAATGATATCTTGCCGTCTGCAATATTCATAGACTCTAGGGGGCGAGGTTTTTGGGGAAAAGTTTCGTCTTTGGTTGGAAGAGTTCATCCCATGTAATGAAATAGGATGTGAATTAAATATAAAACAGGGCAAGCGAAGAGAGGGCCAGATGGTACAAAGCGAGAGATTTTTTTAAAGTTAGGTACTTTTAAAATATAATTATTAATTAGTCCACAAAATTGTTTGCAGCCCAAATGGCACTTAACTGTAAAATAAAATTAAAAAGCTGTTAAAAAAAACAACAAGTTTTTGACTATAAATCCTTTATCTACAAGACATAATACGCAGGGCAAAACAATCAGAAAATATAAAATTCTAGTTGTCTCGTAAAACGTGTTTATTATAATGCGCACCGATCGTGAATATATTTTTAAAAAGTATTGTCAATGTAATGCGCACCTTATTGCGTGACAGGAAAGATTGTTGAGCATAGTACACACCACAACACTCTATGTCAAAAAATTAATGTGATACATAGAGATAAATAAAATATTTTTAAAATTCAATAATTCAATTACAGTACATTCCTTTGATCTGAAACTTTGATACCTAATTTTTATCATCGGCACGCGTCTGCCCGCAAAATTTCAGCTCGCTAGCTTACGAGGAAATAGGTTAAAAATCAATCCAAACTTTTGTCGGCACGCACGGCTCAGAAAACACAAGTTAATATGAAGGATTTAATAATAATAAAATAATGCTATTGAACTTGTCGTTCAAGGCTCGTGAACGAATTCAGACGTGAACCTATTTCAAATAGCAAACATGTGTCAGCTAATGCATATAGAACACATGTCGGCTAAATCATATAGGATATATTTCCCAGCTAATGCATACAGAAAACATAATATGCAGGCTAGTGAAGACTAATATTTGTTTGCTGTTGTTAATAGTTTTAATATGAAAGCTAATACACATCCTGAATGTATCATGAGAAATGTAGACATGAGAAAAAATATTACTCTCTTACAAGCAGCTTTTAATTATGACTGCAGAGACAAACAGTGGATGACATTGATGACAGTGGATGACATGGATGGATAGTTATTGTAGGTTTTTTTCCCCCTCTCACAGGGGATGTAACTCTAGTCAGTTGTTTCCTCTCACAGGGGATGTAACTATAGTCTGTTGTTACCTCTTACAGGGTATGTAACTCTAGTCAGTTGTTTACTCTCACAGGGGATGTAACTATAGTCTGTTGTTTCCTCTTACAGGGGATGTAACTCTAGTCTGTTGTTTCCTTTCACAGGGTATGTAACTCTAGGCTTTCCTTAGACATAAGCTAAACTTGTCTATAAAAAAAAACATCAACGCCGTAGATATGAAGCCCTTACAAACACAATTTTTCCACAATTCCAAATGTTGATTCCACGCTTTTTTTCCAGTTATAGACTTTATCAAATTATTTCATTGACGAGGTTAGGCATTAGTTGTAAACAAAATGAGGGGTAGGACTGCAATCAGGCTTATACAAAATTAAATGGAAAAGACGTAAACAAGGTAAGGGTTAGCCTGACCGGACGTAACAAAACAGCGAACGTTTCGGCAAAGAGCCTTTATCAACGAACATACAAGACACAAATAAAAACGAAAATTAAAAAAAAAATGAAGGAACTTAGCTGCGGTAAAATCCAAAGTATCCAAAAAAGTGAAACTGAGAGATGACAGAGCGAATTTATATAGGAAAGCAGAGAGTGGGCGGGGTAACCGCCTAGGTGGTCAACGAAAAGACAATATTCATCCCATGTGGTGCGAGTGTACCGTGATTTTCTATTAATCTGTTTTCAATCTGGACTCTCGTGGGTGTGTTTGTGCACGAGACAATAGCAGTGACTGCCAGGTCCTTGACACCCATATGGTCGCGTCCATTGAAGTGACGGGAGACGGGACACTGTTTATCTTGTGTAATAGCCCTACTATGCTCAGACATTCGGCATGACAAAGATCGTCCCGTCTCTCCTATGTATTTCAAAGGACAGCACTTACACACAATGGTGTAGACAACGTTGCGGCTAGCGCAAGTGAAACCATCCTTAATCACAAATAGCTCATTAGGGAAGTTTATCTGTTCGGCTTGCACAACAAAAGGACATGTCTTACACTGAAGTCGGCCGCATGGTACAGTACCCAGGTGGTTGGGTGATGTGGAGAGGTGGGTGCGAACCAGGAGATCACGTAGGTTTCTGTCCCTCCTAAATACAATTAGGGGTGGGGTGGAGAAAATGTTGTTCGTCTCAGGGTCCGCAAGGAGGATAGCTCGGTTCTTCATGAATATTTCTTTGGCTTTGATGTTGTGTGGATGATAAGTAAGAACCAGCTTGCTCCTTTGGTTGGTATCACGGGTGCGTGCTAAAAAGGCGTCGGCACGAGTGAAGTTTTTGACCCGCTGAAGCGCATGTTGAAGTGTGGCTTCAGGATATGACCTTTGTCTAAAAAACTCCACCATTTCCAAAGCCTTTTCCCAAAAGTCATCCTGAGATTGATAAAGTCTACGGAGTCGAAGAAGTTGAGAAAAGGGAATGGAGTCCTTACAAGTTTTGGGATGAGAAGAAGGGTAGAGAAGTTAACAGTGGCTGTCTGTGGGTTTGAAGTAGGCCGAAGTGAGGAGGCAGTTTTTCTGGAGAGTTACAGTGATGTCAAGGAAATTGACAGAGAGTTCAGAAATTTGGTAGGTGAACCTAATGGATGGGTGGAAGGAGTCAACAAAGTTAATAAAAGTGTCCAGTTCACTTCTCTTCATATTAGTCACCCCGATACCGTCATCTATGTACCTCTTGTAGAATTCAGGGAGGCGACCAGTGTATTCCTGTTCCACTCTGTGTTCAAAGTGGCCCATAAACTTTGCATTAGTTACTAGTTTACATACATTCTGAAATTCTTGGATTAGAATCTTTACTTAAAACTCGTTATGTGATCAGATGCCGGCTATGCGTACGAATGTAACTAAGTCAAAATATTGAATATATTGGGTTCCCTCTAGACCATCGTGATGTCTATTTGGTTTATTTTATACCAACATACATTTTAATACATGTTAGCCAAAGGATCAACTTTGTCTGCCGCTAACGTGTGTATAACCAATCTATAAGAAATCTACAACACATCTATACTATATATTGTAGATATCATTTCTTTTTTAAAATAAAACACATTTAAAGAAACCCTGGCCAAGAAAATATATTTTTTTAAAAACAAACCAAAAACTGAACACACGTGTTTACATGAATGGCTCGTAATATCACCAGGTTGTGCATCTCAGGATAGCAAACTTTAAACAATTAGCCTTACAATAAACACGTTCGAATCTGTATAGCCTGGAGGTGGTATATATACGTTAGGCAGAGGTGGGCAAACTATGGCCCGCGGGCCACATGCGGCCCGCTATGGAGTTTTTGTGGCCCGTTGGGCCAGCGGTAATATTGAAAAAGATCAATAAATTCATGTTAAAGATGGATGTTTGTAATTGAATCGAGGATAAATTTTGGCTAGGACCGGCCCCTTCATGTTTCATTTCTTACCAACGAGGATCTTGACGTAAAAAAGTTTTCCCACCCCTGATCTAAGGGATAGTTCTAATAACAACAGCACGCCGCTATAACAGATTGTTGAAATAACTAGAAGTTTTAAAAATTCCTTCTTTAAAAGCAATATTATTCCTCGCATCCTTTTAACACAGACAAGCAGAAAAACGAGGCAGTTATTCAGACGATCTGTGTAACTCCTGGGTCATTTCAAGATTATATTACAGCAGTAAATGGGTAATAAAACGAAGCATGTAAAAGAAATAGAAAAGTTTTAAAATGAAAAAAAAAATAAAACAGATTCCTGTATGAAGCATCTCCTAGGTTTGTTGAAGATTGATTTGAATGCGATCCCCTCCTTTGATTGGACGCCGTGTAAGCAGTTTTATAATCTCCATCGAGATGGAGATTGTCCTTTAACGAGAGAGCTCAGTTGTTGTTTTTTTTCATCTTCCAGCTGTGGCTAACGAGGTGAGCAAGAGGGCCAAAATCTTGAGCCAAAGTGCAGGTTTAAGAGACTGAAAAAAAATTATAACATTCGAGGCCAAGGCGGGTTAATAAATAAGCAAAATGGAGGGGATGGCCAATGATGTCCGTGCTCATATTTTGGTTCACTTTAGGGTTTGCTGTTTGTAAATAAACGAAGAAATTTTGGAAGTCATTAACGTTAAAGATTTGTGTTTTATTTTTACCTGCATCAATGATCATATCAATCAAGATAGATATACAAGATGAATGTGTTTTTATTAAAAGTAAATATATCAAAAACACGAAAAGCACGGGTGCTTTTAAAGTACACTTTTTTTGGTCTCCCATCTGCATTATTATAGTTTTGCGAACTTTTTTTATGCTGCGCTTACATCTTTTGGTCAAACTGAATTCTCATCATTAAAAAAGTATTCAATAAATAGAATTAAAAGAATAGCCCCATTATTGATAATTTGGGAACTACTGATCTTTCCTCATAAAGCTGCCCAAGATCCTAATTTAAGTTACAGGGACTCGCTGTAGATAATTACTCATTAATATGCTACACTCACTCTCGCGGGAGAAAAGGAGGAATACAACAGTTGAGATGAATAGATGACTATGTGAGGGACTCACTCACTGTAGGTCCTCACAACAGTCAATTCAAGGGAGAGAAGTGGTGTGATAACGTATGTGTTACGTTAGGTAACTCTCTCAGATTGTTGTTAACACGACAAAGATCGTCCCGTCTTTGTTGACCACGCCCAAATAACTTACATTTGTTGACCACGCCCAAATAACTTTTATTTGTTGACCACGCCCAAATAACTTATATTTGTTGACCACGCTCCAATAACTTATATTTGTTGACCACGCTCCAATAACTTATATTTGTTGATTAAACTCCAGTAACTTATATTTGTTGACCACCCCCAAATAACTTATATTTGTTGACCAAGCCCAAATAACTTATATTTGTTGACCACGCTCCTGTGACTTATATTTGTTGACCACGCCCAAACAACTTATATTTGTTGACTAGCCCAAATAACTTATATTTGTTGACCACGCTCCTGCAACATTTAACTTCTTGTTATGCCCAAGAGTTGTCATCCATTGATCATCACGCAAAGATTCCCATCTGAATTAAAAAGTCGTGGAACAATCAAAGCCCTAGTTCATTGCTTGCCAGTTACGCGGCAAACACCGTGGTTAAATTAAGATTTAATAGCAGCCAAAAGCTGCCAGTATTGACACTGATTCAGAATTAATGAAATTCTTTCCCTACAAACTCGGATCAATGAGTTGCACATTAGTTATTGAAAAATCTATCGACTATTTATGTAACGACTCGTATTTTTTTTCGATCAATATCATATTAAGGCAGGTGATTTCTTTTAATATATTACTGGATAATAGGACTGGATCATTGTATCCATCAAATTGATGTTATTAGGACTGGATCACTGTATCCATCATATTGATGTTAGGACTGTATCACTGTATCCTTCATATTGATGTTAGGACTGGATCACTGTATCCATCAAATTGATGTTAGGACTGGATCACTGTATCCATCAAATCGATGTTAGGACTGGATCACTATATCCATAAATTGGTGTTAGGGTTGGATCACTGTAGCCATCCATTTGATGCTAAGTGTGGGTTCCAACAAGACCATCGCGATGTCTATTTTGTTTATTTTATACCAACATACATTTTGATAAATGATACCCAAAGGATCAACTTTGTCTGCTGCTAACGTGTTAAAGTATGTATAACCAATCTATAACCAATCTATAATAAATCTATAACACATCTATAACCAATCTATAACACATCTATAACCAATCTATAATTAATTTATAACCAATCTTTAACCAATCTATAACAAATCTATAACACATCTATAACCAATGTATAACTAATCTATATCTATAAGCAATCTATCACAAATCTAAAACTAATCTATAACCAATCTATAACAAATCTATAACTAATCTATAACCAATCTATAACAAATCTATAACTAATCTATAACAAATCTATAACCAATCTATAGCAAATCTATAACTAATCTATAACAAATCTATAACACATCTATAACACATTTATAACAGATCTATAACAAATCTTTAACCAATCTATAACCAATATATTACACATCTATAACTAATCTATAACCAATCTATAACAAATCTATAACCAATCTATTACCAATCTATAACAAATCTATATCTAATTTGTAACCAATCTATAACCGATCTATAACAAATGTATAACCAATCTATAACAAATCTATAATAAATCAATAACAAATCTATAATCAATCTATGTATAATAAATTCTACCAAAATAAAGATCATTCCCCCTTAATCCCCTTAATCATCTATTTTGGGAAAACCCAGGAGGTTCCAAACTTGACCCGGGCTTGATTCGGACAGATGATCCCTAGCGGACATCTTGGGGGGTCTCTATTTAATGAATGCCCTTTTTTTCCCTGTCAATTATATTTGAACGCTATCTTCTATAGCGCTAACACTATCCAAGCTTGACAATTAGATCTATACCCCGTTGTGAGAGAGTTTAAAAATCTCACGTTCATATTTGAGACTTTATCAAATACTTTAACCGTGATTTTTTGAGTTAGCAGCATCGTAAAATAGTGAAAATGTTGGAACTCTTTTGAACGAAACAATCACAACGATCTGAAGGGATTTCCCAATGTTGAGATGGAAGGAAATATTTCAGTACATCTACTTCCGGAACAATGCTTGGCTGATCTATTGATTTATTCGCCAGCGTTTTGTAGTATTATTTTTAAAGCGGCGGTTCTGAGGGTCGTCAATTGTCCAATAAGATTAGTCACTTTAATTTGATCTGTTTGGCAAAATTTTTATTTAAAATTATTACAATTTTAAATTTTATGGGGGGGGGGGGCGTGGTTCGTCGGAAATCGCGTCTATACATTTTAAATGACTTTAGAGCTTACACATGCAACTCCGACTGAACCATACCAGATAGAGGGTTTGGGTCTTTTGAAATATGCTAAGGAGGACTCAAGAATGTACAATAGCCAAAAAACACCGAAAATGTTTACTCAATTTCGTGAATATCAAAAACAAAACAAAACAAAAAAATCAGTATTTTGTCAATTCTTGCCAACCATAACATATATCAGGCTGCAACAAACGCCAAACTTTAGCTAATAATATTTAGAATTCGGGCGTGGAATGGGTTGCCAGAGGAAACCAGGAAAGCCAACACTTTATCATCATTTAAAACTCTAATAGGATTGCAGGACTAGACAAAACCACATACAAATGTTGGATGCAAAAATCTTCTGTATAAAAGGAGCGTCTCTAACTGATAAGATAAGATACGATAAGATAAGATAATATTGAAGTGATATAAGTACTTAAGTCACATTTTCATCAAATTCTAACTAACCAGCGGGTATTTAACACTTGGTTTAGACCAATCTGCTGTATAAAGTTGAAAACAACACAATGTTATTAGGCCCACATTTTTCAAATCCTAAAAAATTAAAATGCTCTCGTCAAAGAGACCAAAAATTAATAAGTTGTGACTTAAGTAGTTTTAGCACTAAGCTCGTCAATTGTTGTTTGTTTTTTGTTTGTTTGTTTTTTTTTTTTTTTTAAATTATGTATTTGAAATTACTTCTAATGTAATCTTGAATGGTAGTTAATGGGATTTCCCGCTTTGTGAATGCTTATGTTAGATTGTTGCGTGATGCGCATTATATTGAACCATTCTTGGTGTGATGTGGCGTGAGGGTATATGACGTCCTATTGTGTTTACTTTCAGAATTACTTATTCGAAATATCTTTTAATGGTATCTAAAATGATTTTCCTTGAATAAACAAAAAATGGGAAATTATTTGTGGGAAATTACGTTTAAAGAGACTACTCATTCCAATTTTTATTTCTTGTTTTAATGTTTTTTTTTATATTATATTAAAAAAGTTTTTATCAGTTCAAATATTGTTTCATTTTTCATTTAATATGTCGCATGGCGTTAAACAGCTTTGAAGGTTTTGATTTTATACGAAAATTGTGTTTGGGTTGTACCAAAGGCAAATAAAACAAGGCTTGCAGATGATCAATGTCAACAAAAACTGGTGTTTAACACGACCTTCAAAAGGCTTTTCTATCGTTGTGTGTCCTGTTTGAGTTGTAATGCATGACCCTACCCCAACCCCCCCCCCCACTCCACAAAACGCATGACTCTGTAGTCCAGCCAACGAGTGATGATAGCCCCAATGACGTAATCGGGTGGTGGCCTAAACACTGATAAGAATCTCAGACCTGGCTCTCAGCTTCCTCTTCCACAAGCCATCAATCAACACCAGCGCTCGCCACACCTACCGCCGTCAAACACGTAGAAAGACCTCCCCCCTCCCCCACTTCTTTCTATTCCCCCAACCAACAGACCAAGGTTCAAGCACTTAAATCCGCTGATGAAAAGAACAAACGGCACTTATTTTTCGTGCTGGCGGCTTTTTCGTACACGTAAACTCATCTAAATCTGGCACTTCCTTTACGAGAGTAAATATAAATCAATTGTCACTAGCTGTTTTATCAGAGACCTCTAAACACTACAGTTCCCAACTTTAAGGTATCCAAGAAGATTAGATTAAAATAGGTGCAAAGATGTTATTTGTTATTTTTTTAAAAAGGAAATAAAAAAACATAACAAATAAAACAAAACAGCAAAGGACTTTAAAGAGCGAAAGTGAAAAGTTTGTTGTGAATTATTGAACACAGCTCTTAGTGTGTCGGGAATCATTAACTTTGAAAAGTTCCACCCACGAATACCGCTTGGGTCGAGACAGGTCGACAGACACATCGTGCGGCAGATTAAAGTACATCGTCAGGGGATACCATCACTATACCACTGTAACTTCACTACCATCACCGGTCTACCATCACTATACTACTGTAACTTCACTACCATCACCGCTCTACCATCACTATACTACTGTAACTACACTACCATCACCGTTGTACCATCACTATACTATTGTTACGTCACTACCATCACCGCTCTACCATCACTATGCTACTGTAACTTCACTACCATCACCGCTCTACCATCACTATACTACTGTAACTTCATTACCATCACCGCTCTACCATCACTATACTACAATAACTACACTACCATCACCGCTATACCATTACTACACTACTGTAACTTCACTACCATCACCACTCTTCCATCACTATACTACTGTAACTACACTACCATCACCGCTCTACCATCATTATACTACTGTAACTTCATTACCATCACGGTTCTACCATCACTATACTACTGTAACTACACTACCATCACCGCTCTACCATCACTATACTACTGTAACTACACTACCATCACCGCTCTACCATCACTATACTATTGTTACGTAACTACCATCACCGCTCTACCATCACTATACTAAAATCACTTCTTTACCATTATTAGACCTCTCTAACATCACCGCTCTACCATCACTATACTATGTTACGTAACTACCATCACCGCCCTACCATCACTATACTAAAATCACTTCTTTACCATTATTAGACCTATCTACCATCACTGCGCTACCATCACTATACTACTGTAACTACACTACCCTCACCGCTCAACCATCACTATACTATTGTTACGTCACTACCATCACCGCTCTACCATCACTATACTAAAATCACTTCTTTACCATTATTAGACCTCTCTACCATCACTGCGCTACCATCACTATACTATTGTAACTACACTACCATCACCGCTCTACCATCACTATACTACTGTAACTACACTACCATCACCGTTCTACCATCACTATACTACTGTAACTACACTACCATCACCGCTCTACCATCACTATACTACTGTAACTACACTACCATCACAGCTCTACCATCACTATACTATTGTTACTATACTAAAATCACTTCTTTACCATTATTAGACCTCTCTACCATCACTGCGCTACCATCACTATACTACTATAACCTCTCTACCAGCACTGCTCTACCATCACCACTCTACCATCACTATACTACTATAACTTTACTACCATCACCGCTCTACCATCACTATACTACTATAATTTTACTAGCATCACCGCTCTACCATCACTATACTACTATAACTTTACTACCATCAGCGCTCTACCATCACTATACTACTATAACTTTACTACCATCACCTCTCTACCATCACTATACTACTATAACTTTACTACCATCACCTCTCTACCATCACTATACTACTATAACTTTACTACCATCCCCGCTGTACCATCACATAACTACCTTCACAATATTATGATAAAATCATGTTTTCCCTACATGGCATGGTTTTTAAATACTAAGATGATTGAACATTAATATTAAACCAAAATCATTATACCATCATTATTTAACCATTATTATTTTACCATCATTATTTTACCATCATTATTTACCATCATTATTTTACCATATTATTTTACCATCATTAACATACCAATATTATTTTAATATCATTACTATTCTAAATTATTGTTTTATCATCATTGTTCAATATTTGCCGTACCATCAATATTGTGTCATTAGTTTAAAAACAAAGGAATGCCATCTAGTGCCACTGTTCCATTTAAAAATCTGAGTTTTTACAAGGAAATGTTCCCCTAAGATGCGTAGATTTTTGGCCGGTGAAGTGACGATTAGTTTAAATTTTAATACAGGTCAGTTTTATTAGTTGGCCACACAAGACATTAGTGACATGTTATACATACAGCTTTTACTTTTGGAAATGTCTTTTGGTACTCCACTATCAATAGCAGGTAATACGGTAAAATAAACCAAAACCAAAAGATCTTTAAGAGGGTGGAAAGAGCCTCAAGCTTATTTGGTGTCATTCATGGAAAAGAACTAAACCAAACTAAAGGTGCAAAATACTTGGGAGTCATAATACATAAGATACTATCATGGAATCACCATCTCAGTGAAGTTATTAAAAATCAAACAAAACGTTAGGCTATATAAAAAAGAAACATTTACAAATGTAATTAATATATAAAGCTATAATGCTGCCTCACCCTTGATGAGACCTATACTAGAATATGCATCTTATGTATGGGACCTACCCAGCAAATAAAGCATTGATAAACTAGAACACGTTTTTTTAAAAGCCGTATTCATTGCTGGATAATATTCCAAATTGACGAGAATTACACCATTAGTTAAATCATTGAACCTTGAAACACCAGAGGATAGAAGAATCAAGAGGAATTAAGTAATTATACATAGACAATTAATTTTAATTTAGAAATAAAACACAAACACAAGTTAGCAAGCTTAAAACTTAAAATACAACCGTCAGATTGACATAAAGATAAAAACACCTTTCTTATTCCGCATGTAAGAACAAACACAAAAGTATCGTTCTTCCAGTCCAGAGATCGGATGTGGCTTAGGTTGCCTGAAGAAACCAGGAAAGCCAACACTTTATCAGCATTTAACTGTCGAGAAGGGGTGACCTCTACGTGTTTCGACAGACGAGTAAGGTCATGGAGCAGACCACGACCTGAAACTGACAAACCCCTGGCTTGGACAGCCGAAGACCGTTGGTAGGTGGTAGTCATATATGATTACAGTCCCTGTACGGATCTTAGGCAAAGCATTTAGATGCAAAGCCGATGATGAAAACCAAAATACCCGTTGAGGGTGGGGTTACCCCGAAGCGACCGTTTCGTCCCCCTCAATTAACTAGCAACGCAGTTGAACGGTGCCGGTTTAGGACCAGGAGCGCCAGTACGGAATAGCAAAATGTACCGCTAGGAAACGCTTTTGGTCGCCAGCTCTGAGGAGACCTTCCGGTGGGAGTTAAACCCTAGGTAGGTCAGTGATGATCCCACGCTTTGCGGTGATCCTAACCATAGAGACTCGTAAGTTTTGCCGTGGTGGCGCCAAAGTGATACTATATTGATATCGAGTCATAGTAGGAAATTCCACACCTCCCGCGGGAGGCACACTTAGTGGGAGGCGTTTTCGACCTAGTGTCCTGGACGCTTGTAGCAGCGACCGCTCCGGGGGGGGGGGTGGGGGCTTCTCAGTCTTTACGTCCCTTAGGGGGCCAGAGGGCTGAGGGGGTTTTACGGGAAGCCCCATGAAGAGCGCAGGCTCGGGACTGCTGATTTTCTTCCACATGTAGGATCAGCATTTAAAACTCTAATAAGCATGCAGAACTAAACACAAATAATAGATAAGTTTTGGACACAATAATCGTCTGTATAGAAGGAGCGTCTGTAACAGATAAGATAGTTACCTTAGCATTGGGGCTACAACTAATGAATTAAAATTATTATTATTTTTTTAGAACAAATCAATTAGAACTGACAAGACCAAACATAATTTATTATTTGTTTTTGTTTTAATTAAAAACAAAAAGCTTAGAATATTATGATAACTACGTGTTAGAACGACGTAAAGAAAAAATATTTCTAAAATACGGACTTCAAATGGTTTGCTTTAATGCGATAAATCCCCGTATAACACCTATCTTTAAAAATAATAATTGATTTGTAAAATACAAAATCTCAATTTTCAAATGAAGCTAAATTTTCCGTAAAGTGGTTTTGTGTATGTGTGTGCGTGCGTGCGTGCGTGTGTGCGTGTGTGCGCGTGCGTGCGTGTGTGCGTGTGTGTGTGTGTGTGTGTGTTGTTGTTGTTGTGTGTGTGTGTGTGTGTGTGTGTGTGTGTGTGTGTGCATAAGAGTAAGTTTTAAAAACGTTCAACTGTTTCAAACTTCAGAAGAATATTATTTTCTTGCTAGCATTCACAAACTCCATTTATACCATCGCGCAATTTCAATATGGATGACGTTATACTAATAGAAATACATTTTTTAAAACTGCTGAAAAATTAACAAAACATTTAATATTACTAATTTGCTAAAGATCTATTTATGTATGGTAAACATGTATAGTTATGATATGTGTGCTCAATATTGGCTCAATGTGCCAACACGAAGTGGGTGAAATATTGATTTCAAGATTTGAAAAATATGCAGACGGACCGATGGAGAGTAAATGTTAAATAAAAACTTTAAACAAATGTTATTCAAAGTTTTTTCCCCTCCATAATTACATGGTAAAATTATTTTTTTTAAAAATCTTTTGTTATCATTCCCATGTAAACAACGCGGGGTATGTGTTCTTTGTTCCCAAGCAAACACTGGCCATGATCAAAGATTGGACTTGGTGAAAGGCGAGGATTATAAGCCGCAACACTTTCTTGTAAACACGCTTGCATCTCTAAAGCGAACCTATGGGTTAGGAAAGTCCGCATAGAGCCACTGTTTTAAATACACATGTTTTTAAGATGGAAATCGGGAATTCTTGAGAGAAACATAATTTTTGTGTGTGTGTGTGACTAGTCCACCTTATTCTTTTAAACTAGAAAAATAAATACTTTGACATATGGAAAGCTGGAAAATACCGTGCATAAATCACTACAGCCATAATGGAATGTGCACAAAAGTGTAGTAATAATTCTACTTGAAGCCAGCGGTGGCTGATGTAGCCAGGTAAAAACCGAGTGCTGTTAAAGAGTAGCTGAAATGACTCTCAAATTATAGCACTCCCGTTGTCTTCGGTAATGATGGCTTGCTATCTTTTTTTAAACCTCCAACCATTTTTAAAAATAATTATTCAGCGAGCGATAACTCAGCGACAATCAGCATCAGAACTTGACAATTTAATTTCTTCAGTTCTCGTCTCTGTGTCTCTGTTCAACCATTAGCTCATTCTTCGTCCCGAGCTTTTAAAGTGCGGCCTGTTTTAATGACAGTTAGTTACGTGGCATGCTTCATTCAGAACGGGATGTGCCATCGACTACAGCTGGGAGAAGCCGCTGGAAATAAACCGGAAGTTATAGGCAGGAAAACGGGCGGCATTGAAACAGACTGGAATAGACACAGACTGGAATAGACACAGACTGGAATAGACGCAGACTGGAATTGACACAGACTGGAATATACACAGACTGGAATAGACACATACTGGATTAGACACATACTGGCATAGACACAGACTGGAATAGACACAGACTGGAATAGACACAGACTGGAATAGACACAGACTGGATTAGACACAGACTGGATTAGACACAGACTGGAATAGACACAGACTGGATTAGACACAGACTGGCATAGACACAGACTGGATTAGACACATACTGGAATAGACACAGACTGGAATAGACACAGAATGGAATAGACAAAGACTGGATTAGACACAGACTGGAATAGACACAGACTGGAATAGAAACAGACTGGAATAGACACATAAGAATGATTAAAATAAACTCAACACAAGTTGATAATCGATGGATTGGGCCCATTTGATTCTATAGATCGGACGAAATGACCCCGAATGGGTTGTCTCATGTATTAGTAGCCGATGTCCGAGCAACTTTGCAAACCTCAGAGTTTTATCTGAACCAAATCAATGGTCAAACTAGCAAACAAATTTGGAGCCCAATATTCCAAACCCCTTTCAGAAGCACCTCACAATCTTATGGTATCCTTGAAGTTACTACATTCAGCGGGAAACGATTCTATTATAGACACACAATACCAATTTTCCTGCTAAAAAGATTAAATCAATGCACTTTTAAGTGATAAAAAAAGGGTTGGCTTAAAAAAAAAACACGACCAAGCAAAAATTAAAATTTCAACAAGAAATAAAAATAACCGAGTAGAATTTATTCATCAAGTTTTTTCCCCCCACAATTACGTCATAACTAACTTGATTAAATTACACACATATTACATGATATTAATTACACGCACATGTTGGTGTCTGTTGATACTTGTAAAGTTCGTCCAGCATTGAAGCCACGCAGTAACCTTAGACTCAAGCATGCACTTTTAGGAAAGATGTGTATAGAATCGGGAAGAAAGAGATGCATGACCAGTTATCGCCCTGCTAGAAAAACAAATATTGGTATTGAAATACGTGCTAGATTTTTACAAAACTTTTACAGCAACTTTTTAGTTAAACGCAGAGTTTCAAATTGCAGCATTCAATCACTTGTTTCTGAGCATGTATAAAAAAAATTAAAATCTTAATTCTGTGCTTTGGGCTGGATTTCACTTTAAAACACAAACGAAGTGGTTAAAAAAATAAGTAGTTACAACATCGATAAGAGAAGACGTAATAACAAGGTGTCTTGGACAGGACGTAGCTACGACATGGCTAGGACAGGACGTAGCTACGACATGGCTAGGACAGGACGTAGCTACGACAGCACGTAGTCATGACGATAGGTATTCACGAGGTGGGTAAAAATATTACGCAGTTACGCCGATTTTAAGACAGCCCGTAGTTACGATATGGGTAGAACAAGACGTAGTTACGACAGGGATAAGACAGCATTGGCTACCTTGGTAATCTGCGTAGCGAGTGTCTTAATTTTTTTTATGACTGCTTGTCGCGTGGTGAGAAATTTGTTTAACTAAAAAGATATATAATTATGTCGTTAAATTATGTTAAGATGTCTAGAGACCTTCGTCTTGAAAACAAGGAAGTTGTATTTTATTAGATTAAAATATTTTTTTAAAAAAAAAACATCTAAGAGATATGTCACGATCTTATTAGGACTTTGTTTATTCGCAGCTTCAGACAAACATGATAGCACAAATAAAATGTGCAACTTCTCATAATGTGAAATCCGTGTGTCTCTTTTCTTTATTAGATGTTTTCAGATTTCAAAACTTCAAGAAAATGTCAACCTAATTCAAGCTAAATATTGTTTTCCTAGAATTCAATGCTTTAGGTGTTATTTAAAAAAAAAAAAAAATTAAAAAAAAAAAAAAGCTGTAGCTAAATTAAATTTAAATGACGTTTTAATTTAAGCCTGAATGGAACAAGCATCACAAATTTTCATAACTTTAATTTTGTTATGATAAATGTCATGATAAATGTTATGAATGTTTTTGTAATATTAATAATTTTGAATTGCACTTGAAATAACACACTGTTAATTTAAAGTATTGCATCACACGCCATTTTAGCGTCTTGGTTATATCGTGTTCAAATCAGCGACATTAAACCTGATATCTCATAGGAGTGGCCTTTGGCATTGATTTCAAGCAAACTTTTTTTAAAAATATCATATCTTTAATGTTAAAGAAAAGAACGTAAGCTTTATACATTGTGTCTTTCAAAACTTTGAAGTTATAAAGTACATTGTCTAGTTCATGTACACAGAAATAGAAGGAGTTTCGGTTGTCTTGGTTTCAGTCAGTTCAGAGACTTAGAAATAGTTTAGGATTCTGTCTAAATTGCCCTATTTAAAGCGATACCATCCTCAAACTTAAAGTATACAGAGCTGCAATGCTTCCCACATTACTATATGCATGTAAAACTTGGGCCGTATACCAACGCCATGCGAGGATACTGAACCACTTTCACACCAAAAGTCTAAAAAAAAAAACCTCAATGTATAAAGACAGGATAAAGTTCCAGACACCAAAATATTATCAAGGTCAGGACTACCCAGCATCCACACTAGCCTCCTGCAGTGCAAACTACGCTGGGCAGGGCGTGCAGTGATTATTCCCGACCGTCGCCTCCCAGAGAGGCTCCTCTATGATGAGCTGGTTGAAGGGCATGGAGCACGCGGAGGTCCACGCAAGAGTTACAAGGATACAATTAAAACTGCTCTAAAGGTCTTGACATTAGACATGACTCCTTGGAAGCAGCAGCCTGTTACCGACCTCCCCCCTGGCACTCTATGATACGGAATAGTGCAGCTGTCTGTGAGGCTAATAGACAACAGGCTGCCAAGACAAAACTTCAAGCTAGTAAGATAAAGACCGTGTACAAAATCCTTCTAAATGGATCCCATCCATCTCTTGCCCGACATGCGGACGCAAATTTGGTGCAAACAACAGGGTCAATAAGCCAGAAGAGGACACAAGAGGTGGCCATATATAATGGACTATTATTGTGAGAGTGGTCATCGTCGACTACGACGGTCAAACAACACAAACAACAACACAATCACGGGGCTACTTTAGATAACTTTAAACAAAACCTCAGCAAAATATGTGGTTAAACAGGGGCGGGACTAAAAGAGGCAAAAGTGGGTGCTTCTTACCGTAAATAAAAAGGAATGTCGACGAACTTATCTAGAGAAGGAAAGATAAGAGACCGAGACAGGACCCTAACAAAACATTAAGTACCTGAAAGCAGATTGGTAATGGATTCCAGGTTGCTTAGTCCAAGACACCAATATCTGTCTACAAATCAAATAACTTTGCAAGCGCTTTGTTACTTTTACCTAACGTCATTTGGTTAGACGCCTACCACTCTAACGACTGATAAACATTACATATTAAAGAAAAGAAAACACGGCACCAGTCAAAATTACTACAGATCGAATAAATACACAGATGTATACATTTGTTCTCTTAGTTTAAGACTAAATGGTTTTTTTTTTATTATTATTTCAAATCTCACAATCATACAATGAAATAATGGGAAGTTCTTGTAAAATCTTTAACATGAGATAATATTCAATGTTTAAATCCCTTATATTAACTTCACCGTCTCGTCTGTATGTCGTAGTACCGCCTGCCCGCAGAAAAAAAGAAAAGTAAAAAATGACCAATTGCCCGTGATTCTATAGAGATGAAATTTTGCAAATAGACTCGCATAACCCAACAATGCATTTTATCGAAATTTCAGATCGATCGTATGCACCATTATTATATTAATGAATTTATAGTTTATCTCTAAGTAGCATGTGTAGCCGTCTGCTATAGTTGACCTCAACGGGTACTGGAGCTTCACTCCAGCCCTTGATGTCACAGGAGTTTGTTGCGAGGTGAGTTATTATATTGAACATAATCAATACCTTTAGTTATGTCTCCAGTCGAGAAGAGGTGGCCTCTACGCGGCTCGACAGACGAGTAAGGCCGTGGAGTAGACCACGACCTGAAACTGACAACCCCTGGCATGAAATGCCGAAGTCCCATGTTAGGTGCTAATCACACATGATTACAGTTGCTGTATGGATCTTAGGCAAAGCATTTAGATGCAATGCCGATGATGAAAACCAAAGTACCAATTGAGGGTCGGATTACTCCGAAGCTACCATTTCTTCCCCTTAATTAACTAGCAACGCTATTGAGCGGTGCCAGTTTAGAACCAGGAGCGCCAGTACAGATTAGCAAAAGGTACCGGTAGGAACGCATTGGACGCCAGCTCTGAGGAAAACTTCCAGTGGGGGTTTAACCCTATATTGGGCAGTGATGATCCCCCGCATTGCGACGGTCCAAACCATTGAGACTCATAAGCTTTGCCGGGGTGGCGCCGAAGTGATAGCGAGTCAAAGTAGGGAAAATTCCAACGCTCCCTTGGGAGGTCAACTTAATGGGAGGCGTTTTCGACCTAGTGACCTGGACACCCAGGTGGCCGCTTCTAGAAGCGACCGCTCGGGGGGGGGGAGGGCTTCTCCGCTTTTACGTTCCCTAGGGGGGGCAGAGAGCTGAGGGTATTTTCCGGGAAGCCCCATGAAGAGCGCAGGCTCGGGACTGCTGACTTTCTTCCACATATAGGATTTTCCGTTATATCTCATATAAAACGTTGTTTTTACGAGTTCTTTAATTAGATGAAGTTTGGGCGCATGAAAAATTATTATTAATTTGAAGCTTATTAAACAGAAATCTAACACGAACAATAATAGAAAAGTCTAAAAAAAAACAAAAAAAAAAAAAACATTATTAATTTAAAGCCATTCACTATAATCTGTGGTTACATAAATTTTTAATAAATAAAATTTTCAGTCCATGGCGGTCCCTTGGGTAAGTGAAGTAGCGTTCACAACACAAGTTTATTAACCCATCACAAACGAGCAAGGGATTGTAAGGCTAGCACAAAGGCCAGGTGGCTTTGCCAGCGCCGAGGTTCGAACCCGTGACTCTGTTTTGCCTCGGTTCGGCAGTTCAGCGCGCTAACGCTAGACCACCACGCCCTTAAAATAAAAACGCAGAGCAAATGAAACAAGATATTTCTAAGCATTTCTGGAAAAGTATACTTTAATGTAAATAACAGTTTTATTATGATTAGGAAATAAGTTTTTTAAATTTTATATAAATAGAGTTCAAATCTGAAAGGTATTTGTTGGGTCTTATAACGTATCAGCTATAATGTTAACATGTAAATATGTGTGAATATATAACTCAGAATAGTCTTTAAAAGAAGCTACTTCCGTTTACCACATTTTAACGCAATATCAATTGGGAATAGCGTTTAGAGATTCGAAATGTCTGGCCAGTCTTTTCGAGATTTGAACAGCAACTCTTTCTGAAACATACCAGATAGAGGGTTCGAGTCTTTTGCAAATATCTTAAGAGGTCCCAAAGATGTGCACGGGCAAAAAAGCACCCAAAAATATTTACTGGATTTCTTGTAAAATAAAATTAAAAATATATCAATATTTTGTCATTTTTCTCGCTAATCATAACATCTATCGCGTTGAAACAAACGCAAAAAGATAGCTAATAATTAGGGCTGTTATTGATTAATTTAAATTTAATTGTTAACTTTTGAAAAATTACCGAATAATTAATCGATAATTTTGATTAAGCTAAAAATAAGATGTATGACGTCATAAATTGAAAATTTCAAATGAAGTAACAAAAACAGGCAATTTATATTTTAGATTTAAATACAAGTAGCTCAATATAATGTCAATGAAATGACATTTAATTACTGTTAAGTAAGTAAAAACAGTGTTTATTTTTATATCATTTTCCTTATAAAAAACAGCTTATTTTAAAGTTTACACTTTAAAAATCTTTTTTTTTTTTTTAATGGAAAAAGATATACATAAAAAAGCAATCTATTATTAATAATTAATTATTTATTAATAAATTGGAACTAATTGTTGTTAACCCTCTCTTTCGCTTTAATCGCTATTTTATGGATTAAATTTTTTTCAATCGATACAAATTTTTACCGATTAATCGAGAAATTAATCGTTTATTTCCGCAGCCCTACTAATAATATTTAAAGCAATGTTGTAGAAGAAATTTTTGAAAAATTGCTCTTTTTTTCGACTTCCGTAATTTTAAGCTTCAATACCGAGAAGTTTGATAAAAGTAGTCCATGACTTTGAGCCAAATAGTGCCTGATGTAGGAATATGTGTAAACAAAGAGGACGAACGCTCGTTACCCTGAGGGCGGGTGTGAGAGAGCGGGAAGGAAAGCCTGAGAGAAAGAAAGTGAAAGCTTCGTACATCAGCGAGGAGATGGAAAGACGGTCAACTGTCAGGGGAGAGTATCGTAGACATGTGATCCATTTAGAAATACTGTTTTTGGCAGAGTTAGTTAGGAAAGCAACTTGGCTACATTACTCTATTAATTGAATTACTTCTGTTAGGTTTGTACTTTGTGCTAATGATTCTGTGGATTAATTGTTTTCGTGTTAAAGTATCATAAGCAGAATTTGGAGATTAAAAAAAAAACTCGCGTCAAATTTCCCTTCGTGTACTCTTGTGAGAATTTGACCCTAAACAACAAAAACTCAACGATATTTTTAGCGTTCCTTAACTAGAGAATAAATTACCTTTCTTGCTCCCCCCCCCCTTCAACTGTCAACCGCAATTGCCACTTTTGTATCCATATTTTACCAGATCATTTTATGTTTTAAAATCATTTGTGAGTCATAATAGAGAGCATAAGAAATCTAATATACTTTTTTTTTAAAATGGGGTAATAAACCGTAAGAAACCAATACATAGTTATATTGTATTGCTATTGAATACTTTATGATGTACTAGCTAAAAGGCACGTCCATGGACGATCCGCCGTCGTTTCGGCAGCATGCTGTCTACGAGTAACAGTTGTGATTAGCATGAGTGACACACTTCAAGGTGGGAGCACAGTACCGAATGATGACAAAAATACCGCACCAAAAATACCTCCTTTTGAACGTCTGTGTATATTTGTTCAACAAGTAAATGATATTTAATTTTTCTCCGCTGTTGATCGGGTTTAGGACTGTAGGAGTTTCACGGACCAGTTGCTATCCAGAACCGAACAGATGCGGCTACCGGATGAGACCTAAAGTCTATATCCTGTATTGGATGCATCCACCAAAGAACACACTGATAAACTAGGCTAAATACAACACGGAGCTTCCAGATTCCTTACTTGAGAATGTTCAAAAGTGACAAGAATAAAACCATAAGAAAAATACAATAAGTATGTATTCACTGGTCACTATGTGTGGTCAGCTTATAGTAAGTAGGTATTTACTGGTCACTATGTGCGGTCATCCTATAGTAAGTAGGTATTCACTGGTCACTATATATGGTCAGCATATAGTAAGTAGGTATTAACTGGTCACTATGTGCGGTCATCCTATAGTAAGTAGGTATTCACTGGTCACTATATGTGGTCAGCATATAGTAAGTAGGTATTCACTGGTCACTATGTGCGGTCATCCTATAGTAAGTAGGTATTCACTGGTCACTATATATGGTCAGCTTATAGTAAGTAGGTATTCACTGGTCACTATGTGCGGTCATCCTATAGTAAGTAGGTATTCACTGGTCACTATATGTGGTCAGCATATAGTAAGTAGGTATTCACTGGTCACTATATATGGTCAGCTTCTAGTAAGTAGGTATTCACTGGTCACTATATGTGGTCAGCTTATAGTAAGTAGCCATTCACTGGTAACTATATGTGGTCAGCTTATAGTAAGTAGCCATTCACTGGTAACTATATGTGGTCAGCCTATGGTAAGTAGGTATTCACTGGAAAATTAATGTGGTAAGCCTATAGTAAGTAGGTATTCACTGGTCAATTTATGTGGTCAGCCTATAGTAAGTAGGTATTCACTGGTCCCTATATGTGATCAGCCTATAGCATGTATTCACTGGTCACTATGTGTGGTCAGCCTATAGTAAGTAGGTATTTACGTGTCACTTTATATGGTCAGCTTATAGTAAGTAGGTATTTACTGGTCATTATATGTGGTCAGCTTATAGTAAGTAGTTATTCACTGGTCACTTTATGTGGTCAGCCTATACTAAGGAGGTATTCACTGGTCCCTATAAGTGGTCAGCCTATAGTAAGTAAGTATTTACTGGTCACTTTATGTGGTCAGCCTATAGTAAGTAAGTATTTACTGGTCACTTTATGTGGTCAGCCTATGGTAATTAGGTATTCACTGGTCACTATATGTGGTCAGCTTAAATTAAGTAGGTGTTTACTGGTCAATTTATGTGGTCAGCCTATAGTAAGTAGGTATTCACTTGTCCCTATATATGGTCAGTCTATAGTAATTAAGTATTCACTGGTAACTATCTGTGGTCAGCTTATAGTAAGTAGCCATTCACTGGTCCCTATGTGCGGTCAGCTTATAGTAAGTAGCCTTTCACTGGTAACTATATGTGGTCAGCTTATAGTAAGTAGCCATTCACTGGTCACTATATGTGGTAAGCTTATAGTAAGTAGCCATTCACTGGTCACTATGTGCGATCAGCCTATGGTAAGTAGGTATTCACCGGTCACTATATGTGGTCAGCTTCTAGTAAGTAGGTATTCACTGGTTTTCTTTATCCGTGAGGCCGATCTGTGTCGTCAGTATAAGACCATAAAATAAATTTTCACAATCAGTGTATTAACATTTACATATTTATCCAATGAAAGTTACGTAATTCTAAAAGAACTCAAAATGCAAATTCAAAAGTTCTCAAAATACACCTCCCCCTAATTGCCCCTTTTTAATTTGACTTCCTTTTTCTTTACCTTTACTAATAAAAGAATGTTATATTGTTTAGTTTCAAGCTTTTTGTTAAGCTAAAGCTACACCCGTGGCATTTATAACAATAAATGAATAATTTCTTGTGTTAGATTTTAGCTTTACGATCAAATTCAGACCAGTAGATCGATCCATCCATCCATTTATCCATCTACCCATCCATCGCTACATTCATCTATCCGTCGCTCTTTTTATCCATCTATACATAAAACGCTTAATCTATCCATCCATCACTCCTCAGAAAATCCATCCAAAAAAAAAAACCAACATAACCTATAATCTTTTGTGCATGAACTATTTGTGTCCACAACAATTGACCTAAGTCACCGCAAACACATTCCAGCCAACAGTCACTGGAGGGCGCTGATAGTTTATGTCAGTAGCCCGTTGATCTTAATCTTGGAATTCCTCGTCACCGCCTTTGATGTACGATAACACGAGTGAACGCAATGAGATCCGCTCTCTGAGGTCACCGTAATTAAAAGAACCAAAGCCTGTGGGAACAAGAATGTTGATAACGAAATCACGATTCGAGGCTTTTGGGACCAACGCGTGTTGGATTAGAGATTTGAAAATGGTTCTTTTACAAACACAGTTGGGAATGTGGCTAACAACGATGCTCTTCAGTTATTACATTAATGCATAGTGTGTGTGTGTGTGTGTTTGGTGCATGTGTGTGGGTGTGTATGTGTGGGTGAAGGGAGAGGGGTTCAATCGATATACCTTGTCTCGCGTTGCGGAATCAGGTTTCAATCAAAGCCTTGGAAATATCCTAAATTTCTCTCGACAAGATCGATCACTCTTTATTGGTGTCGAGATGAATGCAATCCCCTGGCTGGTCATTGATTATTGAAACTTATTGGAAGAAGGAATAGGTGGAAAAATTATAGATATATAAGAATAACAATAATTGCACATGCCTTAATGACCATGTGTCCTCAACTCGGAATGTCTCTTTCCACACACACCCCACATCATACAAAGTAACTAACACACACTAATACAATGTTATGTTCGCAGTCAGTAGGACCAGAGCTGGGTTGTACAAAACTTTGAAAGTTGTTGTTCTGACTGTAAATGATCAATGTCTGTGACGTAATGATCACTGTCTATGACGTAATGATGAACGTGTGTGACGTAACGATGAACGTCTATGACGTAATGATCCTCGCCCTTTAAATGACTCCTTACATCAAGTAATGTTGCGGACGTAGATTTTTCCCAGCGTCACTGGACTTCACCACTCCAAAGTGACTATACTTGACCATTCCAAAGTCACTGGACTTCACCACTCTAAAGTGACTGGACTTGACAATTCCAAAGTCACTGGACTTCACCACTCTAAAGTGACTGGACTTGACCATTCCAAAGTCACTGGACTTCACCACTCTAAAGTGACTGGACTTGACCATTCCAAAGTCACTGGACTTCACCACTCCAAAGTCACTGGACTTCACCACTCCATAGTCACTGGACTTGACCATTCCAAAACCACTGGACTTCACCACTCTAAAGTGACTGGACTTGACCATTCCAAAGTCACTGGACTTCACCACTCTAAAGTGACTGGACTTGACCATTCCAAAGTCACTGGACTTAACCACTTTAAAGTGACTGGACTTCACCACTCCAAAGTCTCGTCAATTACCCCAGTGCTTTTATCTCCCGACCAACACGTTGCCTGATTAAATAAGACCACTGGTCACTAAAGCCCGGACAACTCTCCAAGCGACTGGACGCCAGGACTGTAATTTCTTTCCTCCGATTTGCACCGCACTTCCCGTTTTCGTTACCTAGACCCAAACTTGTGTTACTGGGTCAACTAGCGACCATCCTCGCAATGAACTCATCTCATTTCCGACGCCTACCCCCACCCCTGCTCACAATGTTGTCTGATGCTTGGACTTGTCTTGTGTCTCGTCCTGTAGACATCCGATTTCTGAGCCCAGGCTCGGAGACATACGTAACCAGGTCAGGTTATTTCGGTGTTTGCCGCGTGACTAACTCCTGGAGCCCGCGGCTTAATCCTTCTTTGATCTAAACTCGCACGAGTCCTGGAGAACAGGGATAGGGCTACGGAGACATGATGTAACAGGAGGACGGGACGAGGGTCTGGCGAGTCGAAAAGATAACGGGTAATAACACGGTAATGTGGTCTCGTTAGATAATATAACAGGGTAATGTAGTCTCGTTAGATGATATAACAGGATAATGTGGTCTCGTTAGATGATATTTAAGGGTAATGTGATCTCGTTAGATGATATAACAGGGTAATGTGGTCTCGTTGGATGATATAACAGGGTAATGTGATCTCGTTAGATGATATAACAGGGTAATGTGGTCTCGTTCGATGATATAACAGGGTAATGTGGTCTCGTTAGATGATATAACAGGGTAATGTGGTCTCGTTGGATGATATAACAGGGTAATGTGATCTCGTTAGATGATATAACAGGGTAATGTGATCTCGTTAGATGATATAACACGGTAATGTGATCTTGTTAGATGATATTACAGGGTAATGTGATCTCGTAAGATGATATATAAGGGTAATGTGATCTCGTTAGATGATATAACAGGGAAATATTATCTCGTTAGGTTATATAACGGGGTAATGTGGGCTCGTTAAGAGATGATATAACAGGGTAATGTGGTCTCGTTAGACGATATAACAGGGTAAAGTGGTCACGTTAGATAATATAACAGGGTAATGTGATCTCGTTAGATGATATAACAGGGTAATGTGGTCTCGTTAGATGATATTTAAGGGTAATGTAATCTCGTTAGATGATATAACAGGGTAATGTGGTCTCGTTGGATGATATAACAGGGTAATGTGATCTCGTTAGATGATATTACAGGGTATTGTGATCTCGTTAGATGATATAACAGGGTAATATTATCTCGTTAGGTGATATAACAGGGTAATGTGGTCTCGTTAAGAGATGATATAACAGGGTAATGTGGTCTCGTTGGATGATATAACAGGGTAATGTGATCTCGTTAGATGATATAACAGGGTAATGTGGTCTCGTTAGATGATATAACAGGGTAATTTGGTCTCGTTAGATTATATAACAGGGTAATGTGGTCTCGTTAAATTATATAACAGGGTAATGTGGTCTCGTTAGATGATATAACAGGGTAATTAGGTCTCGTTAGATGATATAACAGGGTAATGTGATCTCGTTAGATGATATAAAAGGGTAATGTGATCTCGTTAGATTGGCCCACTCTAACAATAAATAATTAGTTCCTTGAAACTATTGACCTTTTGTGTAACACAAAAATGAAAACCTGATATAAAATTCAGCAGACTTTTTGACAGCCACAGCGCAGTTTATCACAGATATAGTTTTAGTTGTCTAAATCCTCCTTCAAAAGATTTTGAGAACGCAGAAGAAGAAGAAGAACAGATTTTTTTTACGAGACTGAAAGAGAGGTAGTGAGAAGTGTTTTCTAACATATACGCGTAAATATAAAAATATCCTTTGAAACGCCAAACAGAAATAAACCCAAATTGCACGCTTACTATGAAGATTGCGATGGCTTTCTTCCATAACGCTAACACTATGCAAGCAAGTCCGGTATTTTAATTGGGCTCTGATGTTGAAAACCTTCCTAAAAAAAGGTTTCCGGATTCGATTAACTTTGAGTTATTTTGTTGTCAAGCTCTTTAGAAAATTTTGGAGAAATTTCATTTAATTAAGGTGCTTCCGTTTCAAATTATTATTAAGCGGATATTGTTGTTTTTTTTAAAAATCGTATCAATCCTTACGATTGTCTCCAACACATGCCCAATAACTGCGCTAAAAAAGCCATGCCCAAAAAAACTGCGCTAAAAAAGCCATGCTCAATAACTACGCTAAAAAGCCATGCCCAATCACTGCGCTAAAAAGCCATGCCCAATAACTGCGCTAAAAAGCCATGCCCAATAACTGCGCTAAAAAAGCCATGCCCAATAACTGCACTAAAAAATCCATGCTCAATAGCTACTATATGACAGTCAAAGAAAGAATCCTACAATGTCTATTTGGAATATTATCGTCACATGACGCCTGATGTGTGGTACGTTGAACTTACCAAGACCACAGGCAAAAAATAAACTTCCTGGTCTTGTTTTAACCTTCCAAAATAAACATACTTCAACTGATAGATAGAGAGAAATATTCATAGAGATTCGTAATTAAAGCCTTTATGAAAATATTCACTGGCGTTCGATGAGAAATGTTTGAAAAGCTAATGATCAAACTTTAAAGAGTGTCCCAGTCATTAAGTGTTTTTGTTTGTTTGATTGTTTTTAGCGCGTTTTCGAGAAGTCGAATGCGCTATTGCACCCGTTTTGTCCGTCCGTCTGTCATCACCCTAGATCTCAGCATCCATAAGTCCTAGACCCATGATGTATATATGTTTTTTGTATGTCCTGACCTGTCATTTGTGCATCAACACTCAGTTACTCGATCCGTTAAAAAAAACCCGTTAAAACTACCAAAAAACATTGCGAATCGAGAGATAACACTGGCGCAAGCAACGGCCGCCATTGCCGGAAGTCTTAGTATTATCAAAAGTATTAGTGTTTTTTTTGTTGACGTCATTAGACTATGTGTAAAAGTTTAGAGAGTTTTACGTCATCATTTGTGGTGACTTCAATCAAGATCTTAGCGGCCCAGGGGCAGAAATTGAAAACTTTTTCGAAACAAGCTTCAACATTCAACTACTTTCACCAAGATTGGCAACCACGATCTATCAAACAACAATTGACGATTTAGAATGTTTCATTTATGAGTCCTATTTCAGTGACCACAAACCACTTGTAGTTAGATTAAAGAGAAAATAAAAAAATTTAAAATGTCAAGAAATGACTTTAATTTTTTTTCAGGTATATTCATTACACAAGAAAATTCATAAAAATATGTCTAAAATCTAAACACAATTACTGATAACTACATAATGCTGATATCTAACATAAGTACTGATACATAATACGAAAAATGCGCTAACACGTCCTGAGTTCCAAAAGGGACCAGGCTTAACATGATTTTTTTAAAATTGATTTGTTTGTTGTCGTTTTATTTAGTAAGGAATTCACTATTAAACTTTTGGTTGACTAGCACGGCATTATTATTTTGTAATTTATAACTGAGAACTCAGTTAGACAATGAAGAAATTATTAAAATATACCTGAACTTACAAAAAATCAAAGTTTTCTTCATCGAAATACAAAATCAAGCACACAAATTTTTAAGTTGACATTTTTTGAATTAAAGAAATCTAAAAACTAAATTCTGGTAAATTCCGGAACATAAGATTCGAATTCTCTGTTATTTTGTATAGAAGGAGTGTCAGTAACAGATAAGATAAGCTAATATGAGAAAACCCTAAAGCCCGATGTAAGAAAAAACTTTTAAAACCCGGATGCGAGAAACCATGTTATTTTCAAACATTCTCTGTTCTAAATTCATGAAAGAAAACAGCTACAACTATATTTTACAACACTGGAAATAGACCTGTTACCTTATATCTTACAGGAAACAAATGTCGTGAGGTTTATTTGGGGTTGAATGGCATTCGGCTAATGTTTCCATGCATTATGAACGCTGCGATGTGACGACCTCTGGGAGCACCGACTCTTGATGTTTAGAATAAGAAGTCAGCTGAGAGACGTTAATGGTCAGGTTTTAGTTTGACTCCAAGAGTGATCCAAGAGTTCAAAGGTTAAATTTTGTTGATTTTAATGGAGATTATAAAAGTTCTGAGCTTTGATTTTAGTCGGACGGTTGGACAAGCAATCTCTAACAGTCCAACTTGTTAATGCATTGAAATTTTCAAATAATGAGAGACTGTTTGATGAAGAATGAACAGAATACGTCTTTATATTTTAAGAAAACTAAATACTCTAGAAAGTATAAACTAGGGCTACGGAAATTAACGATTAATTTCTCGATAAATCGATACAAATTTTTAAAAAAAATTAATTGATACAATTTTGATTTAAATTTACGAAACTATTAATATATTTTTTCCAATTTATTTAAAAATAAATAAACAATATTATATTCCAGATCGCACGATATGTATCGCTGAGGAAAATAGTAAAACAGTCTGAAGCAGTTTAAAAAGTCCAAAATATAATTTATTTCTATTTCGTTGAGACACGGGAAATGGCTCAATTAAGCAAAGAAAAGTCAATTACCTGATTTTGTCACTTCCCTTGAGACATCTGACTTTAAAGGATATTAACGATTATTTCATGAAATTAATCGTGAATTTGACAAAAGTTAATGAGTAAATTTAAATTAATCGTGACCAGCTCTAGTATAAACATATTATAACATATTATATCTTAAACAATTTAATCAACGTAAGTTATTTTTAAAAAAAAGATTTTCCACAAAAGAAGCCGATACTTATCATCAAGAATTCGTGGAATGTTCAACTAATGGAAGACTTGGACGCGGTTATGCTGACAGGCGTGTTCAGTGTGTCGCTACCATAACTTGACATTATCGAAGGTTTGAACCTACACCGATCAAACTCTGCTGCACCAGGCTCGCCATTAGAAAAGCCGTCCCTCAGAGTTCGGAATCTGATTGACATCAGATTAAGTAGCTCGCAGCTCTGTCTTCACAACAGTTCACTGTAACCTCCAAATGTCCATCAGACTACGTTTCAAGTCTAGTGCCCATCTACCAAGTCTATTGCCCATCTACCAAGTCTATTGCCCATCTACCAAGTCTATTGCCCATCTACCAATTCTATTTCACATCTATCAAGTCTAGTGCCCATCTACCAAGTCTATTTACCAAGTCTATTTCACATCTATCAAGTCTAGTGCCCATCTACCAAGTATATTGCCCATCCATCAAGTCTATTTCACATCTATCAATTCTATTTCCCATCTACCAATTCTATTTCCCATCTACCAAGTCTATTGCCCATCTACCAAGTCTATTGCCCATCTACCAAATCTATTGCCAAATTATCAATGCTATGTGTCACAGATGCTCGTGTGGATAGTTAAGATTGTTCTTAACCTTCTTTTTACCATGCAAATTGTCATTTCGTCTTCAATAATTTAAAACAAAGATCCCGGATCCTGGCAACATACATTATAGGTATTTATAATTTTGTTAAAATGCGACAATAATGATCAGTAATCCAAGATTATGTGCACGATGCTACCATACCCAGCCCTCACCCAGATTATGTGCACGATTCTACCATACCCAGCCCTCACCCAGATTATGTGCACGATTCTACCATACCCAGCCCTCATCTTTACAAATTATACAATTTAACTAACCTTTCTGCCATTGATATATATAAACACCCAGTGGTGTGGTTCTGTATGTTTGTAACGTAACGCTGAGGAGCGATGTACGACAGTCTACAGCAGTTAGTTTAGTTGAAA
>MUZC01000591.1:46058-63982 GCA_002072015.1 Radix auricularia | reverse complement strand
CCCCAAAAAAAAAAAAAAAAAAAAAAATTGCCCCAGGAAACCAATAATCACAACACTTTATGAACATGTAAAACTCAAATATAATGCAAGACTATACATAAACAATTGTTAGGCGTGGGACACAGCAATGTTCTGTATAGAAGTCGTGTCCGTAACAGATAAGGTAAAAAGTTAAAGCTCGACTAACTGAAATAAGTAGATACCTTTCATAAAGCCATGATGAGTCTGATTTACTAGTTTTAAATACATAAACTTTCCAAGAGCTTGATATTTAAGTGTCAGATATCAATGTTTTTAAAATGGAAGTCTTTAAAATCCAATTGAGTTAAATCAAATAATGTTCATATATAAAATGAATGTATTTTTTGTATCGCAGATAAAAAGTAGCGCAGTATCCAATAGATTTGTTTTCGTGGTACGTCGGTTCACAATGTCTAGTACTAAAGAATGAAGTCAATTAATTGTGAAACATGAGCTAAGGCTCGGATGAGACTGGGTAAAAACTTGGTTTTGTCATCATTTACAGATAATGGAAGGGTAAAAATGGGAAAGCTGAAATATTACTCCATATGTGGGGGGGGGGCGAGGGGGAGTGTCATGTTTATTGTGGATAAAGTACAGGGATGGAGCAAGGTATTGTCTAACCTTCTCAGTGACATGTCATAGGTCTGACCTTCTGAGTGACATGTCACAGGTCTGACCTTCTCAGTGACACGTCACAGGTCTGACCTTGTCGACCCAATCGAAAACTGGTCAAAACCCCCTGCTTGCTGTCGGTCTTTATGAATGGAGGCCCCAACTTCCAGGGGGGGTGTGGGTTGTGAACCCATGTCAGTACAGTTGTTTGGGTCTAGGCCCATTACGTCCTGTCAGCTTTGAGATATCGAAATATTCCGTGCACGTTACTGTCATTGGTCGCCATTGTCTTCATGAGTTATATGATTGGTCGGTTGTCTTGACATCAGCTGAGCTATTTATTGGAAGTGGGGTAAATAGTGTTGAGTATGTCGTGTGGTGTATGTAGTGTGGTGTATATAGTGTGGTGTATATGGTGTGGTGTATGTAGTGTGGTGTATATAGTGTTGAGTACATAGTGTGGTGTATGTAGTGTGGTGTATGTAGTGTGGTGTATATAGTGTGGTGTATGTAGTGTGGTGTATGTAGTGTGGTGTATGTAGTGTGGTGTATGTAGTGTGGTGTATATAGTGTGGTGTATATAGTGTGGTGTATATAGTGTGGTGTATATAGTGTGGTGTATATAGTTTTGTGTATGTAGTGTGGTGTATGTAGTGTTGAGTACATAGTGTGGTGTATATAGTTTTGTGGATATAGTGTGGTGTATATACTGTGTAGCACATAGTGAGGTGTATATAGTGTGGTGTATGTAGAGTAGTGTATGTTGTGTGGTGCATATAGTGTGACATATATAGTGTGACGTAATTGAAATACATAACATCATATTTTGAACAGGTTGCTACTGTTTATTGATTTTTTAAAATATCTGATTTATTGAAATGTTCAGAATAATCTCATCTGAACTTTTCGTTAGGTCTCGCTAGAAAAAAGATCTTTTCAAAATTTGCACTTCGTCTAATTTAAGTTATCTTGTAAAATTCTGGTGCATTAAGCTAATTTTACATATAATGTGAAAAGATTATTTTCTTTTTTTTTTTAAATGACCGACACATCGCATCAAGTCAACCAGAAGAGAAAACAATAAACAAAGGGGAAGGAAACAGGCGTCAAATCTGTCGAGAAGCTTTTCTTCCCGCAATTAACTCCCCAGAAATTCATTCGGCAAGAGCAGCTCGCCCAGAATGCATTAGGACGCAATAAAGTTAGATGAAATGTCGCGCATGAACAGTTCTGCGTCCCATTTCGGCTCAATCTATTTCTGGTTTATTATGAACGCGTGCAGCCAAGCTGGCAGACGACGGGTGTTTGCATACAACTGAATTACCTTGAGCTGCTCTACGGCCTGGACGCGCCAACACAGGTGTTCTCAAATTAGTTGTGGCACCCCCCGCTCCGCCAACACGGGGGTGGGACAGGGGACAAGAAAAACTAGTAACAAGGAATTATTCCTAATATGGCGCTAAGACGATTTCAAGTGTTTGGAAATTAAGGCGGAACAGAGAGTTTCACACTCTTCGACGCTTTTATATTGGCCAGAATAATAATAATAATAAATAAAAATGGAGTATAAATTTGCACTGAATGTGAAGGGTAACGATGTTAGACATTGGACAAGAAAACAGCGCCTGCTGTTTAAAGAAGCCGATTTGAAAGCAATTTGTTTAATTACTGAGTCTATTTGATAAATACAACTTTTCTATGATAATCATATTACTGTAAAATTAAGAATATGTACGTATAAAGGGACACTTTGGTGACAATAAGTTTTGTTCCTTGAAATGCGTGAGTTTGAAGTGTCGGTGTTCTTAGCGTAGTGGTCAGTTATGGAGATTTTAAAAAAAATCTATGCTACCGGCCACCAGTGTAACTTAAAGCGACGACCTCCTAGTTTGCGAAATTTCATCGATCCTCAACATGAGGAACCAGTTGACGTCATTTAACGGTCACAATATTAAATGGTGGACGATCATCGATCATTAACGTTAATTATTTGAAATTGAATTAGTACCGCCATTCTCACAGTCCCTGCCCGTACGTCTGCCCTCAAAGTCTTTGCCCGTACGTGTGCCCTCAAAGTCTTTGCCCGTACGTGTGCCCTCAAAGTCTTTGCCCGTACGTGTGCCCTCAAAGTCTTTGCCCGTATGTCTGCCCTCAAAGTCTTTGCCCGTATGTCTGCCCTCAAAGTCTTTGCCCGTACGTCTGCCCTCAAAGTCCCCGACATACAGTCACAGTCCCTGCCCGTACGTCTGCCCTCAAAGTCTTTGCCCGTATGTCTGCCCTCAAAGTCTTTGCCCATATGTCTGCCCTCAAAGTCTTTGCCCGTATGTCTGCCCTCAAAGTCTTTGCCCGTACGTCTGCCCTCAAAGTCTTTGCCCGTACGTCTGCCCTCAAAGTCCCCGACATACAGTCACAGTCCCTGCCTGTACGTCTGCCCTCAAAGTCCCCGACATACAGTCACAGTCCCTGCCCGTATGTCTGCCCTCAAAGTCCCCGACATACAGCCACAGTCCCTGCCCGTACGTCTGCCCTCAAAGTCCCCCACACACCCTCAAACTCCCGGCCTGTACCTACCTCCTCAACCCCCTCCGCCACCGCCACTGTTTCATCTCTAATCACGTGACTTATGTCGGTTTATCACAAAAGTAAAACCCGTTTTGTAAAACGTGTCCGAATTCAATCAGAATTTTTTTTCCTTCAGCGTATTACAAATTTTTCTTTTATATTTTAAAATTCAATCTTGGAATTCTTAGACTTGGAAAATCTAACTCCATTAGCAAAAGAGTTGATGGGTTTTAAAACATTTTAACCCTTGCTTTATAACCGGAAATTTTAATCTTAAAAATGTTTGGCACTTAGAATCGTTTTTGTTTTCTTTTTACAGTGAGACTCTTGGGTGACTTGGAGGAAACATTTTAACAAGTGAGAGATTTAAATTTAAATCTATATTTAATAAGTATGTCTCTATCGTCTGCTGATGAGGTCATCGGGGGACAGCGCGAGGTCAACTGTCCGATTAGTTTGGGATCTGAACTAATACTCTCTGCGTCGCTGTTTACAGGCCCTTTGGTTGACGCGTCACCATGGAAACACAATTCTAGTGATACGTTACTGGCAACAACAAATTTCTACCTGGACTTCCCCACCTCTCTGTTCGATATTTATCGATGTTCAAAGCTGGCAAGTGCAATCTGTTTAGAGCAAATACTGCTGCTCTATGGGGCATCTTTTGCTGATTGTATAGGGCACCTATTTACGGCATAGGGCACCTGGTGAAGTCTGTATAGGGCACCTGGTGCTATCTCTATACGGCAACTGGTGCTGTATGTATAGGGTATCTTAAAGGCAGACGCTAAAAAGGGACTTAGTACATTCTGTATAGGTCTCCAAGTACATTCTGTATAGGTCACCAAGTACTGTCTGTATAGGTCACCAAGTACATTCTGTATAGGTCACCAACTACTGTCTGTATAGGTCACCAAGTACTGTCTGTATAGGTCACCAAGTACTGTCTGTATAGGTCACCAAGTGCATTCTATATAGGTCACCAAGTACTGTCGGTATAGGTCACCAAGTACTGTCTGTATAGGTCACCAAGTACTGTCTGTATAGGTCACCAAGTACTGTCTGTATAGGTCACCAAGTACATTCTATATAGGTCACCAAGTACTGTCGGTATAGGTCACCAAGTACTGTCTGTATAGGTCACCAAGTACTGTCTGTATAGGTCACCAAGTACTGTCTATATAGGTCACCAAGTACATTCTGTATAGGTCACCAAGTACATTCTATATAGGTCACCAAGTACATTCTGTATAGGTCACCAAGTACTGTCTATATAGGTCACCAAGTACTGTCTATATAGGTCACCAAGTACTGTCTATATAGTTTACCAAGTACATCTGTATAGGTCACCAAGTACTGTCTGTATAGGTCACCAAGTACTTTCTGTATAAGTTACACTGTTTCTCTTGTAATGCTCAAAATAAAAATAAAAACCATCATTTAAAAAGACCAATAAACCATTGATTGCCATCAACCCTAGCGATGTTTAGTCATTTAATGTTCATATCTGTTTTATAAATCAGGTCACTAGTCTTGATTCCTAAAGTAGCCGCTGACAAAAAGAATAACAAACGATTGTTTATCATCGGCCATCTGTCAGACTGTGGATAAATAACGATGTCAGTGTTTACGGCTTGTCTCAAGATAAGTGCACCTGTCCTGACATCAGATATGTCGGTTATGCCAACCAGTAGCCGGGGAGAATTAGAATTGACCTAATTTATTTTTTAAACACTTATCTACCAAATATCTTCTATTCGCTCAACACTAGTTTCAGGGCCGGCTCTAGGCATAAGCAAACTAGGCAGCCGCCGAGGGCCTCCAATTTCCGGCCCTGCTAGTTTCAATGTCTGCAAGTGAACTCATTGGTACACTGTTAGCCTTCGTCTCAATGGCTAGTTTTCTATTTGATTTCTTTGTTTATGATTGGAAAAAAAAATTACACTAACTATTTGCGTAAGAAGACAATAAATTGAAGCTTTATTATAAACTAATACTAATAATAGTAAACGTTTTGGCTCAAGCCTTCATCAGTACAATAACATAAATAATAACTTACATATATCTTAAAACATATTATGTGATAAAAAATGAAAAGAAAAGAAAAACAAAAACAAACAAGGACACGGAATATAGGAAAAAGGAGGAAGTTGAAGTATCTAAAGAAACAGTGCAAACCACAACGTTAAAACGATTTTGCAGCCAGGTAAAATTGTGGATTTGATTAAGTCCATAAGGAGCCAACGTACCAAATCGATTCATTAGTCTATTTTAAATGTGGACTCTATCATGGGAATTGGTTGCATATACAAGACCAGTAACTGCAATATCCAAAATGCCGTCATGGTCAACACTGTTAAAATGTTTAGACACAGGACACTGAGCCTGTTAATTTATATTGTACAGGTGTTCACTGATGAAGGCATTAGCCGAAACGTCGATACTATTATTAGTATTAGTTCATAATAAAGCTTCAATTTATTGTCTTCTTACACCAATAATTTGTGTAATTTGTTGTTGTTTTTTAAATTAAAAAGCTTTGCGCAGTCCCATTCTGTATGATTTATGATAGCAACGTAGAACTCAAGATTTGTTATCTATAGTCATGTAGACATCAATAATGGTTCAGAGAAAACATGGCTGAGACTGCAATGAAGCGTATAGATAACAAGGTATAGGTCATGGGAACAGGGTATGTAGGAGCCCGACATGACGTCAATGAAGCGTATAGATAACAAGGTATAGTTCATGGGAACAGGGTATGTAGGAGCCCGACATGACGTCAATGAAGCGTATAGATAACAAGGTATAGGTCATGGGAACAGGGTATGTAGGAGCCCGACATGACGTCAATGAAGCGTATAGATAACAAGGTATACGTCATGGTAACAGGGTATGTAGGAGCCCGACATGACGTCAATAAAGCGTATAGATAACAAGTTATATGTCATGGGAACAGGGTATGTAGGAGCCCGACATGACGTCAATGAAGCGTATAGATAACAAGGTATAGGTCATGGGAACAGGGAATGTAGGAGCCCGACATGACGTCAATGAAGCGTAAAGATAACAAGGTATAGGTCATGGAAACAGGGTATGTAGGAGCCCGACATGACGTCAATGAAGCGTATAGATAACAAGGTATAGGTCATGGGAACAGGGTATGTAGGAGCCCGACATGACGTCAATGAAGCGTATAGATAACAAGGTATAGGTCATGGGAACAGGGTATGTAGGAGCCCGACATGACGTCAATGAAGCGTATAGATAACAAGGTATAGGTCATGGGAACAGGGTATGTAGGAGCCCGACATGACGTCAATGAAGCGTATAGATAACAAGGTATAGGTCATGGGAACAGGGTATGTAGGAGCCCGACATGACGTCAATGAAGCGTATAGATAACAAAGTAAAGGTCATGGGAACAGGGTATGTAGGAGCCCGACATGACGTCAATGAAGTGTATAGATAACAAGGTATAGGTCATGGGAACAGGGTATGTAGGAGCCCGACATGACGTCAATGAAGCGTATAGATAACAAGGAATATGTCATGGGAACAGGGTATGTAGGAGCCCGACATGACGTCAATGAAGCGTATAGATAACAAGGTATAGGTCATGGGAACAGGGTATAGCCCGACATGACGTCAATGAAGCGTATAGATAACAAGGTATAGGTCATGGGAACAGGGTATGTAGGAGCCCGACATGACGTCAATGAAGCGTATAGATAACAAGGTATATGTCATGGGAACAGGGTATGTAGGAGCCCGACATGACGTCAATGAAGCGTATAGATAACAAGGTATAGGTCATGGGAACAGGGTATGTAGGAGCCCGACATGACGTCAATGAAGCGTATAGATAACAAGGTATAGGTCATGGGAACAGGGTATGTAGGAGCCCGACATGACGTCAATGAAGCGTATAGATAACAAGGTATAGGTCATGGGAACAGGGTATGTAGGAGCCCGACATGACGTCAATGAAGCGTATAGATAACAAGGTATAGGTCATGGGAACAGGGTATGTAGGAGCCCGACATGACGTCAATGAAGCGTATAGATAACAAGGTATAGGTCATGGGAACAGGGTATGTAGGAGCCCGACATGACGTCAATGAAGCGTATAGATAACAAGGTATAGGTCATGGGAACAGGGTATGTAGGAGCCCGACATGACGTCAATGAAGCGTATAGATAACAAGGTATAGGTCATGGGAACAGGGTATGTAGGAGCCCGACATGACGTCAAGGAGGAACGTGAATAACAAGGTATAGGTCATGGGAACAGGGAATGTAGGAGCCCGACATGACGTCAATGAACCGTATAGAAAACAAGGTATAGGTCATGGGAACAGGGTATGTAGGAGCCCGACATGACATCAATGAAGCGTATAGATAACAAGGTATAGGTCATGGGAACAGGGTATGTAGGAGCCCGACATGACGTCATTGTTCAAGATTGCCTCGTCTAATGACTTATCTATACGGACGCTGCTTCCGTACAGAAGATTAATGCGTCCACATGTCATGCTGTAATGTTGGCAAGTAATGCAGCGTTCTCAGGCCACGGCTATGAGGGTTCACAGGCCACGGCTGTGAGGGTTCACAGGCCACGGCTATGAGGGTTCATAGGTGATGGCTATGGGGGTTCACAGGCCGATGCTATAAGGGTTTACAGACAACGGCTATGAGGGTTCACAGGCCACGGCTATGAGGGTTCACAGGCCACGGCTATGAGGGTTCACAGGCCACGGCTATGAGGGTTCATAGGTGATGGCTATGGGGGTTCACAGGCCACGGCTATGAGGGTTCACAGGCCACGGCTATGAGGGATCACAGGCCACGGCTATGAGAGATCACAGGCCACGGCTATGAGGGTTCACAGGCCACGGCTATGAGAGTTCACAGGCCACGGCTATGAGGGTTCACAGGCCACGGCTATGAGGGTTCACAGGCCACGGCTATGAGGGTTCCACGCATTAGCCAGCCGCTTTTGTTTTCTAACTATGAGTCAGGTAGCCAGCCAGCCATTCGTCGCTGGATGGACTCAGTGACACCATTCATAGCCATGTGAAGAAATCCCTGCCTTGACGGAGATCGGTAAGCCAACCGAACGATCGTGCCACTGATTTTTTGGTAACAACGATTGACCAGGAAATAATAATTGTGATTAATATTTGTTGTTTTTTTAAAGAATGAAGGCACAATATTAATGAGCATGGGTTTTTAAAGTTCAATGTTGTCGAAACTTAAATAGTTTTTAAAATGTGTTTCCTAACATTCAAATTCAAAGTAATTAAAAATGTTTTTAAATTGTATATTGATTTCGATACAAATGAAAGCTTCTTCAATCAATCATAATCTATTATTTCATTTAGTGTTAAATCTGTGATTGAAATCTTCAGACATCTTACATTTGTGGACAGATGCGTCACTAGAGAGGTGCGGGGGGTCGGACCGCACAGGGGGACATCAATACAAAAGATAACACATACACAAATTAGGTAAGTTCCTGTAATTTGGCTCTGGCAGAGTCAGTGTAAGTTTCAGTGGTAATATGTGATGGGGGGGCGGACATTATGACCTACCACACTGGGGGAAACAAAACCTAGTGACGCCTCTGGTGGTAAATGATTCTACCTTCCTAACTCTCACAATCCGCCTCTGTGGAATGAATCAGACAACTGGTCGACCCAGTAGAAATATGACTATGTTATGTGACCACGACAAGTGACCAATGACAAACTAGGTCGTCTAGTCATTTGTATCAGCTTAAATCTAATAATTACCACTAAGTGTGGCAAAGCTATAGGTGCTGGTAGCCATCAATTCTTGCTATATGAAATAAGATGCACAAGACACTCGACACAGTGCATCGCAGATAATTGAGTTAAGGCCTTTGGGGAATAAATTTTTAAATAACCTTGCAAAGATAGATTGAGGGGAATAGGAAGAAAGAATGAGAGAGAAAGATAGCTGAGTGGATGAGAGAGTGTGTGAGAGAGTGTGTGAGAGAGTGTGTGCGAGAGTGTGAGAGAGAGTGTGTGAGAGAGTGTGTGAGAGAGTGTATTAGAGAGTGTGTGCGAGAGTGTGAGAGAGAGTGTATTAGAGAGTGTGTGAGAGAGTGTATTAGAGAGTGTGTGAGAGAGTGTATTAGACAGTGTGTGAGAGAGTGCATTAGACAGTGTGTGTGAGAGTGTATTAGACAGTGTGTGAGAGAGTGTGTTAGAGAGTGTGTGAGAGAGTGTATTAGAGAGTGTGTGAGAGAGTGTGTGAGAGAGTGTGTGAGAGAGTGTATTAGAGAATGTGTGAGAGAGTGTATTAGAGAGTGTGTGAGAGATTGTATTAGAGAGTGTGTGAGAGAATGTGTGAGAGAGTGCATTAGAGAGTGTGTGAGAGAGTGTGTGAGAGAGAGTTTTGAAGGTTTAAAACTTTTTTTTCGTGTGTGTGTTTTATAATTCATTTGATTAAATGTCTAATTCCAAACGCATTCGTTTAGAATGATAGAATACTAATGAGCCTGGGATACACCAGCCCAAAAATAACTAACTGTCATCTGTAACTTTTATTTAAATAGCAAGTTCGAACCGTATTGACACTGTCAGCATTAGCATTTTCAATTTACTAAAGCACTGTAAGTATCTTTTTAAAAATATATCACAATAGACTGGTCTGAACATGTCATACGTAGGGATACGCTTTTCTTATTTTAACAGTGTTAATTTTAACACAGCAATTTATGTGACAGCAATTATAGATAAAACTTAAAATAAGGTTAAATATTTTTATATGAGTGGAAATGTTTGATAATGTTAATAATTTAAAGAGGCCGTCTAAAGTTCAGAATTGTCTTTAGGTGTTGACAACGCGGCAGGCTGAATAATTTTGAAATAAATATATATATATTTATATATAGTTATCAGCTACAGGATTGTGTGTAAAAAGTTCAAGGACGTTTACCGAAAGTTTCAAAATATGGAATCAAAACTCAGGGATAAATAATGAATAAACGTTACGAAATAAACAGCTTGATATTGTACATTTTAGAAAAGAAAACTTTCAGCTAGAAAGTTATTGCTCTCTGTTTTACTTTGAAGCCTTCATTACGGTTTGAATAAATTTGATAGTTTAAGTTTATTTATCGGTTTAAATAAATTTCACACTTGCAATAAATTGCACGTTTTAAATATACTTCACATTTTAAATAAATTACACAGTTAAATATATTTCTAGTTTAAATATATTTCACTGTTGACATATTTTTCAGTTTAAATATATTATTTCACAGTTTAAATATATTTCGTGACGATAAAGAAGTCAAACATTCTTCATTCAGCGGCGATCGATGTCCATCACGTAAGCTACAGGCTTATTCAGACAGACAATGATATAATCAATGTGACCAGTCAGATATGCATACGTTTGTTAAGTATGTGTCACTATAATTCCCCATGGAGCCGTCCATACAGTATGTCTCTCTATTTTTTAAAACCATTTTACCGCTCTCCCCCCTGGTACAAACTGTCACAAATCTCGCCCCCCCCCCTGTAAAGTACGTCACACTTTCGAACAATTTTTTATTTATTAACAATCAATTCAAGTTTTGTCTAAAACACACGTGACTTCAGATATGGCCTTACCCACCCCTTCCTCCCCTGTCACAAAATGTGACACTTTCTTACAACCTCGCTCACCCCTTCCGGAGCTGGACGTACTTAATGGACGGCCCCTAATACTTGAAATTACAAAGACAGTTATTCATTTAAAATATGCATTAAGAGATGCATGTTTAAGTATGACATCTTTTCAATGGGGAATTATTTCTGAACAAAAATGTGAAGTCCGATTTCAAAATTATAATTTTAATATTTTATTTTTAAATAAAATCCCATCAGGTATACTTTTCTATAGATGAAAAAAAAAAAGTTTTTTTTTTTTTTTTTTTTTTTTTTTTTTTTTTTTTTAAATAAATTTAGAACTTAAAGTTATTTCTGGGTCTTAAAAGTCTTCTTTTTTATTTATTTTCTTTATTTTTGTTTTTTAAATACAAAGGTCGTGTTTCTGTGGGTTATAGTTAAGTAGGAATCTTTAAAATATGAAATTTTAAAATCACGTGGATTTAGCTCTAAATTTATTTTTAACATATCAGCCGCGAGGGCAGACAAATCAACCAACATATAGAGCTAGCAGGAACTTCCAGCCGGACAAAGAGAGATTCACGTTGAGTGAGCATTTCATTACAAGAATGGGTACAGTACGTTACACAGCCGCCTTCCGGACATTCTATAGATACAGGAGGAACGTGAAAGAAAAGTTTTACAGTCAAAGACGTTCTTTTGATGTTCGTGAAGATCATAAAATAAAAAAAAAATAGTTCCTTGAACATTTTAAAAATTAAACAAATAAGTAAGAAGTATTGATACAATTCCTCGAATTATGACACAACCCTTTCGTAATAAAAAGTCCAAACGGAATATGTTGGGCAGGGGGTGGGGTTGGGACTCTACATATATGGTGAATTTGTAAAATTGGGTGAAAATAATAGCTTGATTTACATTAGAAAATTTTTTTTAAAATCAACAACAAAAAATTGTTTTTTATGAATTAAAAAATAATAAATTAAATTCACTGTTGATTACTTTATCAATTACTTTTTTTTAAAGGATGGGAGTACAGATAAGCAAAAAAAATCAGTAACAGAAATAAAGGTATTAATTTATTGGCAAGTGCTAATTAATCTGGTGTAGGCACAATATTAACATTATCGAGATAGTTTCTGCTACGACTTCTATTATTTAAGACTGTTTTCTGCCCTCTTGTAATAAGAGCTCTTGGTATTCATTCATTTAACTGCCTTTTATTTAGGGTTCATCATTTTGGGTTTACTAATAGTTTTGTGTGGGATATTTAGCCTGTACAGAGTCCTTAATAGAACTTGTGTAAAACCTGGGCGTACGCGGCTTGCAAGCCCTCCTTAATACTCTGTATATACCTTTGGTAGCATTGCTACCATACACTCTGTATATACCTTTGGTAGCATTGCTACCATACACTCTGTATATACCTTTGGTAGCATTGCTACCATATACTCTGTATATACCTTTGGTAGCATTGCTACCATACACTCTGTATATACCTTTGGTAGCATTGATACCCCACATTCTGTATACAAAACGCGATACTGATCATAAAATATTCTGAATGTAAAAAAACGTAAGTGACCTAGGTCCGTGGATGAGAGTGTTGGTCGGTATGTGGGTCGGTGGGTGAGTGTGTTGGTGGGTAAGTGGGTCGGTGGGTGAGTGTGGTTGGTTGGTGGATTGCTGTATGGAGTGGTGAATAGTAATGGCCTTCACTGACTTTCATCTAAATAGATGTTAGGAACACAAACTTTTTTGTAACGTTTTACAACGGCAGTTAAATTAGCATCATAACATATTTCAGACGAGCTGGGACACTAATATTTTGAAGTCATTTGCTCAAATTGTGAGAAAACTTTTTGTCTCTACGGAAACACATTCTTTAAACTTATTATTAAAGTAGTCGTTTAATTTTTTTTAAACATTGGACTGGAAAACACAGGGGGTGGGGTGTAAAAAATTAACTCTCTTTTATTTAAAAATAAAACATAGTTTTAACACCTTCATTGTCCCTCTAACAGTGTCATCAAAAACACACGAAAGACAAGTTTCAATGAACAATTTGACTATGGTCAGTGAGCGCAGGCTTCATACTGACCCTAATCACAAAACTACTCCTAATTATTGAGACCTGTCCAAGTTTTTCCAAATTATGAATATTTTTAGATCCATTCGTGTTCCCATGACAAACCGTGTTCAAATCTGGGGCCAACTGCTTCAAAAGCTGGGAGTCACTGTGATAATTGTGACGTCAAACTAAAAGTCTATGTGACAATTGTCACGTCAAACTAAAAGTCTCTGTGATAATTGTGACGTCAAACAAAAAGTCTCTGTCCCAATACCTCGTACGCCTTAAGGCTAGGCATAGATGGCTTCATTGAACGTCGTGCACATACATACAAATTACCTTGAAGTACTCCAGTCCTTTGTAAGTTGCCAAGACTAGTTTAATCACCCAAAGATATAGTGGGCTCCAAGTAGAGACTGTATGTTCCAATAACACCAGCTGGTTGAACGTTCTCGTAATTAAGCTAAAGTATTCAAACTTATCCTGTGCCTTGATATCTCTCAGTTAGAGAATACAATCTCACTTGTCAGAACATATAATAGAAACCACAACACAACAATGACTTTCTGCTATTAAAACTGAGTTTCATCAAATTCACGCTATAACCAACGCAAAACAAATTCAATAATTTATATTCATCAATAACAAAAAAATAATCACATAATTTACGTCGGGCCAAGAAAAGTCCTCGTAAAAAAACTATTAATGTCTTCACTAACAGGCGGAGCACTCTTTGAAGCACTCTTTGAAGCACTCTTTGAAGCACTGTATAAAGCACTGTATGAAGCACTGTCCGGCGATGGAGACCATCCGGTCACAGACTTAACCTTTAACGGCACTTAAGGTTTCTGGTAGATCTGATCTATTTGCTTAACGCATCCCCTTCCCGCCCCCGCCCTCCACGCCACTGACAGCCTGACGGTAAAAGAGAGGGGGAGTAGGAGCGCAGTGTCGCTATCAGAGTATTCTCCCCTCTCTCCCACGCCAATCTCTGTCTCCGACCACCACGCTTCTTTTCAAAGCGCAGCGTTTCCTGATTATTTCAAAGACAAGCCAATTAGGCAGTCACAGGAAATGAAACGCTTTGTAACACTTTGATTTGTCTAAGTTGTCACCAAGGTAGTTATCAATAGCCTAGAAATTTGTATTCATCGTCAAGGACTTATGTAATTTTTTTAAAAAAAAATTTCTTCAAATGACTGATTTTTTTTTATTTTTAAAAAAGCTGTTTCTTATAAATGAAGTTTAAATTGATGTTTATAACAACGTCGTCTGGGTTTAAAACTAACACTAGGCTTACTTATAAAATCTCAGACTTCCATTACACATCAATGGATGATTGTGTGTTATTCAAACAATTATTTTTTACACCCCCTTTTTATTTCTTTATTTTTCTTTTAAAATGTATTGTAGCCTCGTACAGTGAAATATGCTTAACGAAATGTAAAACTGAAGAAGAAATATCCGTTAACACGAAATAAAAGTAGGAGTATTTTCAAAAACTCTTTGCAACGAAGTTCTTTTAGCACGAAAAATTCTCCTGTCCCTTTAATTTTGTTCTCTCGGAGTAAATCGCCTCCCATTGATGCCCTTATTTTTTACGATTCTTTCCCCAGTCCATCGATAGTCTTATTGAAGCTACCACTATACAGGTCAACAAATCGGTACCAATGAGATCAATGCGTGGGTTTTCAAAGGATACTTACTGAAATAATTGAAGTTAGCTTTATAAGAGACTAGCTAATTACCCGCGCCTTGCAGCGGTAAATTAGGATTTCAGTTAGCGTTGAGAACTCGTAAACACCAATTCAAAACCTCTTTGATTTTAATCTGGATCATGATGGATATACTTATATTAACTTAAACCGTCTTGTCTTTATTTACTAAGATTTTATAAAATTAAATCAGGGATAAAATCTTTAGCATTGCCCGAAAAAAAATTGTTGCATATAATTTGGGTAGTTGTTAAGTATACTTCTACAATGGTAACATGCAAAATTAATATTTAAATTACCACTTACTGGGGTCCGGGGGCCCAAATGTAGTTTTTTTCTTATATTTAAAAACTGAGTACACTTCCGCAATGATAACATGTAAAAATATATATATATTTAAAGTATCACTCATTGGGGGCCGGGGGCCCAAATGTATTTTTTCTTATATTAAAAACTGACTCATCACTAATTATTCATCTCTCCGTGTAGGTAGAAGCATGACACTTTGGTAAATTGTTGGTTGGCCTTTCGGAACGATTATTGGCGTTAATTTATTTTTATAATTTACTAAAAGTGGGGCCCTGGGCCCAAAAACTATTTTTTTAAATACTGAAAATCGCTGCTTATCCACTTTCCCGTGTAGGTAGAAGCATGAAACTTTGGGAATTTGTTGAGTTCACTTCCGCAATGATAACATGTAAAAAAAAATATTTAAAGTATCACTCATTGGGGGCCGGGGGCCCAAATGTATTTTTCCTTATATAAAAACTGACTCATCACTAATTCTCCGATTTCACGTGTAGGTAGAAGCATGAAACTTTGCAAAGTGTTGAATAGCCTATTGTGACAATTATTGGCGGAAAATAATTTTAAATATCACACTCATGGGTGCCGGGGGGACAAAAGCCTTTTTTTCCATTACAAGGACTAAATAAAATATGAAAATCATTAATTATCCTATTTCCCGCGTAGGCAGAAGGATGAAAATTTGGGCAGTTATTCAGAACACGTCCATGATGGTAACAGTTGAAAACAATATTTAAATTCTCACTCACCGGGAGGCGAGGGCCTCAATGTATTTTTTTTAAAATATAAAAACGGACTCATCACTAATTTTCCAAATCCCCATGTAGTTAGAAGCATGGAACTTTAAGGAAACTGTTGAGTACATGAAGCATGCAACTTTGGGAAAGTTGTTGAGGACACTTCCGCGATGGTAGCAAATTAATATAATGTTTAAAATATCACTTTATGGGGGTCGCGGGCGAAATAAAGTTTTTTCCTTATATGAGCTAAATAAAAACCTAAAATTAATAATTCTCCTATTTATCGCGTAGGCAGTAGCTTGAAACATTTGTAAGTTGTTGAGTAGCCTCTCGCAACAATTATTTGCATAATTTTTTTTTTTTAGAATTCACACTGATAAGGGCCGGGGGCCCAAAAAATGTTTTTTTTTTCCATACACTGAAAATTTCTACTTCTGTATTTTGCCTTGTAGGTAGAAACATGAAAGTTTGGATAGTTTTCGAATTGCCTCTCGCGACGATAATTGGTGTAAACTAATTTTTATATTCAAACTAATTTGGTCGGGGGCCCAAAAGGGTATTTTTCCTCTTATGGACTATAAAATATAAAACTTATAAATTCTCCTATTTTTCGAGTAGGCAGAAGCATGAAACATTGGGAAGTTGTTGAGTACAATCCATCCATGGTAACAGTCGAAAATAATTTTAAATTTTAACTTCCAAATGGCCTGGGGCACAAATTAAGTTTTTACTTATATGAAATGTGTATTCATTGTTGTAAATTAATAGAACATAATTTGTGTATTTCTATGATGATGTGTTTATGTTAATGACTATGATTATGCCTTGATGATAATGTATTTTTTGGAGTTGAAATAAATTTCAGGGTATAGATTTAATTCCGTGAGTTAAATGTAAAGTAAAGATTGGGGATATGTCATGTAAATATTATAGTCTAATACTAATGGGGTTTTCCCGCTTAGGGAATGTTAATATTAGACTCTAGCACAGTGCGCACTATTTTGACACAAATATTCTTGACGTGATTTTCATTTTTAATATAGCTCATATAAGGAAAAAAGCAAAAAATGGGCCCCCTTACCCTAGAGGTGGTCACCTTGGGTTAAAACATAGCCTATGACCTATTCCAGGTCAAATTGGGGTCCCCTGCAAAATTTCACCACCCTGGGTCCAACGGTGTGGATTTGTATTGGTAACAAACAAACAAACAAACACACAAACTTTCAGCTTTATATATTAGATAACTAATTACAATGTCATTCCAAATCAGGAATAAAAAGTTTTAAAAAATAAAAAGGTATTGTACGGAAAATACCCAAACCTCCCCACTTCCCCTCCATCTTTTTTTCAAGTCTCTAAACAAAGCAAAAAAAAAAAGGAAATCAAAAAATTATCTTAATATCTTGGTATGTAAAGCTAACTGAAGAAATATTACATCAATCATACATAAATTCAGATTTGGCAGTTTATAACGAAATTGAGACATGCATTTTCTATTGTCTATATACCAAGAAAATAATTTTTTTTTTTAAAGACCAAAAAGAAAAGTGATTAGGTAAGCAAAGAAATCTGCAACAGACACATACACACATGTGACAAGGTAGTATGACGCCAAGATCAACACATACACACACATATGACAAGATAGTATGACACCAATAACAACACATACTCACACATGTGACAAGGTGGTATGACACCAATATCAACACACCCACACACACACACACATGTGACAAGGTGGTATGACACCAATATCAACACACAAACACACACACACATGTGACACGGCAGTATAACACCAATATCAACACACACACACACACACACATGTGACAAGGTAGTATAACACCAATATCAACACACACACATACACACACATGTGACAAGGTGTTATGACACCAATATCAAAACACACACACACACACATGTGACACGGTAGTATAACACCAATATCAACGCACACACACACACACACATGTGACACGGTAGTATAACACCAATATCAACACACACACATGTGACAAGGTAGTATGACACCAATGTCAACACACACACACACATGTGACAAGGTAGTATGACACCAATATCAACACACACACACACACACACACATGTGACAAGGTGGTATGACACCAATATCAACACACACACACACACACACATATGTGACAAGGTGGTATGACACCAATATTAACACACACACACATGTGACAAGGTGGTATGACACCAATATCAACACACACACACA
>MUZC01000591.1:20956-43242 GCA_002072015.1 Radix auricularia | reverse complement strand
TAAATACTTTGCGTACATTTCATAAAGTTTAATAATTCGTATTTATCAAAAAAGGACAAGTTAGTTGGTCTTTAAAAAAAAGGTTGGCGCCGCAGGCGCCACGGCGCCCCGGCACAATCTAGTATATATATATTGCTTTTTAAATTGTATTTCTAATTTAATTCATTATTTTTTTATAGCAAAATTTAATAGTTTTAAAAATCATTTTCAAAAGTTTTGTGAAACACTTCAATTAGTTTTATGTCAAAATAGCATGAAATGCGTATCTTTTCAATGTGTTGTTCACAATTCCTCATGCTAGTTAGGAGCGCTAGTATGCTGTTGCGAAGCCTTGTTTTATTTGTAGCCTTACCGAAAGTGTTATTATTTCTTTGTTGTCTGCTGCATAATTATATCATTGATCAAGAAATTTGGAATTTGTATTATAACACAAAATATTTAGGATTCAGGGGTAATATTTGTATAATATAATCATGAACTTAAAAACGATTATATTAAGTTTCTTTAAAATATATGATAAATACCAGTTAATGACTTTAACATTTATCGGACTGTTCCATTGTTTAGTTAGTAAAAGGCTAAAGGAAAATCTAAATTACAATTTCGTTTTTATTAGAGGTTAACACATGGATAAATATTCCTAGTGCCCGCTGTAACAACCCTACAGTCATAAAAGCCTGAGACCAAATTTTTTTCGAAAGTGTGACATGCTTTAGGGAAAGAGGGGGGGGGGTCCGAGATTTGTAAAAATGTGTGACAGGGTAGAGGGGGGGGGGGTAAAAATGTTCAAAAATAGCGTGACGTACTTTATGGACGGCCCCTTATCACTTTACGCATTACTCTGCTCGGCAACATACGTTTCATGTAGTTCAGAAGATGACGTCACACGATGATGACGCTACACGATGACGTGGCAGACACGAAAGGATTTGTGATAAATTTGACTGCGCATTGGATTCAGGGTCGTTTGAATTGTTCAAGAAAACAAAAAACCAAACACACTCGCCAACAACAGGTTGGCCCTGGCACACCAGAGGCTTATGGGATATTATCCAATTATAGTGGAGCAGACCAATGGTGGAAGTGATGGGATAAAATCCAATTATAGTGGAGCAGACCAATGGTGGAAGTGATGCGCAAACATCACAGTTAGTTCACACAGGTGACAACGGTTGTGCCACCAGCCAATATTTTAACAGACTGGGCGTCAACAGGGACTCCAACTGCCGGCATCACTACCTAGCCCCTGAGACAGTTGTAAACGTGTTGACTTCAGGCCCCGCGTAGGGCGTGACTTGAGGGACGGGATAGCGTGTGAGTCCGACGCTCAGATAATGTTGTCTAGCACTGTCCAGTAGCTGCAGCAGGTCGCCCAGGCGTTAGTTTTATTTTAACCAAACATTACCTAATATAATAAGTACAGTTTGAAAATATACCTTTCCTTAAGCTGTTAAAATTATGTTAAACTCCGGTTGAGTAGAAATAATGGTTTTGATTAATAGCTGGGTAAAAACGCAATGTTACGGCAAAAACGAAATGTTACGGCAAAAACAAAATGTTACGACAAAAACAAAATGTTACGGCAAAAACAAAATGTTACGGCAAGAACGCAATGTTACGGCAAAAAACGCAATGTTAAGGCAAAAACGAAATGTTACGGCAAAAACAAAATGTTACGGCAAAAAACGCAATGTTACGGCAAAAACGAAATGTTACAGCAAAAAGCATTTTGTATGCGAACAAACTTTTTTTACTTTCTCTATTCTATAGGTTTTGTTTTTCTTTGCTCGTTAACGAAGGTTTTTTTAGTGATACGTTCTTTGTTTTTCGTTGTCTTGTCAACCTCAACCAAACATTTTTTCTCAAACCATTTATTTAAAATGATATTAACATTAGAGACATTTGACATTTTATCAATTGAAAATCTGCACGATACTAAAAGTACGTGATAATACCATGAAGGTTTTTAAAATTTTAAAAAGGAAAAAAAAAAAGAGCAGAAAAGACAATTTGAAAGTATCATGCATTTTTTTTAGTCCCATAACCTCCTTTTTTGTTCGAGGTCGTAGGGGATTCTAATATTTCTATTCGATCATTCTCGGGCACTGGCGGCGCCCATCCCTCTCCAGGTCAGCGAAGGACTTTCTTAGCGTTAGTCTCAACATTTTTATAGTGGCTTTAACGCGGGCTCGATCTCAGTCCCCTCAGCTTTTGAGGCGAGCGCAATATTCTCTTCGCTACCCAGCATTTTTTACTATTTCCTGCCTTCATTTTTAAAATCTCTTTCCTCCAGATTTTAAACTTTTAAAGATCTATTTCGACGGAATTTTCTGGTTTGTTTCTTCTAATAGAATCTTATCTGTTTAGGATAATTAGTCTTAGTTAATTTCAGTATGCAACAGAGGGGATTTACTCTCACGTTGCTGGGACCAAAAGGTTTGTCTGCGAGTTCTCTCTTGTTGAGGTCAAGTGTCAAACTTAAAACAGTAATAAAAAAAACAACCTAGAATTTAAATAAATAAATAAATATATAAATTTAAAAAGAAATTAATAAACAATAATTTTAAATAGTTCTGCTCTGATTGGAAATAGAATGTGCGATGGCTTTGAAGAATTACATTTCAGAGTGGTTTTTATGTCTTCTTTTTTCATAGTTTTTTAAAATAGATTGTTGTATCATAGTAAATTTAATTATATGATATACATGATTAAAAATCTCCCAAATTGTAATGACCAACCTAGGAATGCCCGGGGCTATACATTCTCACTAGTGACATCTAGTTTCGCCGTAAAGCATTAAGCAGTCTAGATCATTGATTTCACAGGAATTTTTAGTGCGGGTGGGGGGAAGGGGGGAGCGTTCAGAGATCAAAATAATACTCATGCTTCTAGCCTTCAGATTTTAATTTTTATAGCGTAGACTCCCAAATTGATAGTGCGCCATATTGATTGAACGATTCTAAAACGGTTCGACTAACGCCCCCTGACACGTAGGAGTGGCGATAATTTTAGCGCTAACTGAAATATTATTTTCAAATTGTGAACAGGATTGAAATCTGCTCATCATATTGTTTTGTTCCCAAATCATCTTGAGTCACAGGCAGCCAACAAGACTCCGTTATTTGTGTCACGTGTCCTTTCTCACACGAGGTTTCCGGGCTAAACAAGGGCGCCATTCGCGTTTGTAAATTATCTCCTGAGGTTATTGGTCGTCTGCTGAGTACAGTTCAATCAATTGTTTGTTCTCTTGGCCAGTTACTGGAATACACAAGTGTGCATACATTTAATGAATTCTTTTTTTAAAGAACGAAGTTTGCAGTCAAAAATTGTTTTAAAAACCAAACAGCATTTGACCCAATATTAATAATAAATACAAAATACAATTTTTAAAAAATACCAATAAGAAAATAATTTTCAAGAAATAAAATAATAATAATACAAATTTTAAAAAATAATAATAATAATAAAATTTCTAAAAATTAAAAATGAAATGCCCGAATACTACTTTAAAGAAAAAAACCTTTAAAAAACATTTTTTGTCCTAGGTTATAGTAATGTGTAGTAAATCTACTAGCACTGGGCGAAACACTTTAATATAAAAGTTGTTACAGATATCTAATGATAAACATAGCATACACTTAACATACTGTAATTTACGTGGTTGCTAGGATATACATATTATTTATTATTTATATGTATTTTGTTATCTTTATGTAAAGCGCTGTGAGCTCAGATCACTACTGGTGTACAGCGCTTTATAAATTATCAATTGGTTATTTATTTTCATCTCTTAGGTGGTCAACCTATATATTGAGCTTTTGGCTTTGTCAATGTCAAGGCAAGTGCTGGTCCTTCTTCCTTTTGCCCATTATTTATTCTGAAAGCTTTGACAGCTCGTCTAAATGACGACATTATTGTAACGGTGTTGGTTTCCCGGTTTTCTTGTAGGCGTTACTTAACAACAATATCTTTCTCAAAATAACAAGTTTGAAATCCTCAATATCCACAGAACAAGTTTAATGCAGCAACATGTGATGTAAATACAATTTTTTAAGATGAAACTTGTCAGAGACACTACAACAACCTCTGACTCTCTAGTGCCTTCTCCACTCTCATCTAATGTATTCTGGTCTATCACTTACTTCCGTCCATTGACCTCCTCCCAATCTCGCATTTTCTCACGTGACAATTATATATTCTGAAAGCGTTGACAGCTCGTTTTAAATGATGACATATTTGAGTGACGTCAAAACAAATATTTCCAGCATGCTGCTATACAGTGGCGTCGCTAGGGGGTGCCGTTGCCGCAGGCCGCCCCGGATGACACCATCAGGGGGTGACACCAGACCGTAAAATTCTACATCTTCCCGTTATTTGACACTGGAAAACTCGGAGGAGTTATATGGGTTAAATCGTGAGAGGTTGACACCATGACCTACCGCCCCGGTTGACACCAACCCTCTGCTGTTAACTTCCTGCAGAATTCAGATCCATAAACTGAAATTGCTGGAAAAAATATTTTTTTCTTTTATTATAGTGTTGTCTAACTTTGATTTCGCTTAAGAAACCCCTGGGTAATGTAAATTTTGCATATCTTACCCCTGAATGAAAAAAAAACGTCATGTAATTTTTTATTTTATTCTTATTTTACTGATTGCAAAAGTCGGAAACTGTCTCCAAAAAGTTTTGGACGGAAGTTGTCAATATTTGAATAGCCGTGTGTTAGAAGGGAAATTGAAAAGATCGGACGGCCAGAGGAACTCGTTTTATATAACACGCCGTTGTCTCGCTAAAGATGTGATGTATTTTTTTTTTTACGTCTCGCCTTAAGTCATAGTTGTTGTTTTTTTTTTAAATTTTGTTAATATTATTTTTCAAATAGATCAGTGGCTGAAGGAAATGAATAAAAGAATAAAACTTTAATGAGCCGTAGGTATTAACTCATCATTTAAAAACTGTGTGTTCACAACGAAAGTGATGGCATTGACTCATCATGTAAGTTTGTTCACAACGAAAGTGATGGTATTGACTCATCATGTAAGTTTGTTCACAACGAAAGTGATGGTATTGACTCATCATGTAAGTGTGTTTACAACGAAAGTGATGGCATTGACTCATCATGTAAGTTTGTTCACAACGAAAGTGATGGTATTGACTCATCATGTAAGTTTGTTTACAACGAAAGTGATGGTATTGACTCATCATGTAAGTGTGTTTACAACGAAAGTGATGGCATTGACTCATCATGTAAGTGTGTTCACAACGAAAGTGATGGCATTGACTCATCATTTAAGTGTGTTCACAACGAAATGGGTATTCCTTAAAGCAGAAAAAATAGATTCCATTATTAGAAATTTCAAATCAAAAGATATATGCCTACTATTGAGTTAAGTATAATCATGGTCAAGTAATATGATAAAAATTACCTCATATTTTCAATCTTTGCGAGCCTGTCTGAATCTCAGACTCATCCGTGTTGCCGTTTGTTACATACACATCCCCATTTTCTTTACAATGATACAGAACGAATGAAAGCGCCATATAAGCAGTGCTGCCAGCGACAATTTTGGGAAAAAGCTAGCCAACACGTAAAAAAACCTAGTCGTGCTAAAAATAAACAAAAATTACGTCACAAAGCTACCCGCCCCCCAAACCAACCTTAAAAAAACGCAAATATTTCTTATTTCCAATTGAGCATTTCTCAAATAATTTAATTTTATTTTCATTCAAGCTTGTATTTAGTGTAAGGCTGCACTCTAATATCGTAAAGGGCGTACACTCGTTTAAAACGTCATTAAATAAACTGTTACGAATCAAATATTTAAGTGGAGCTTTCATTTAAAGTTGCTCGTTTTTTAAGTGACGTAACAGTTCTTAAACAACCCCCTCCCCCTTGTCACACATCTCACAAAAGTAAGACCAACCCCCCCCCTCCCATGGGTATCGATTTTATTAGTATGTCCTACATAATTTTCAATCCATAAAAATAACTTACATCTGCATTTTTTCATCACTATGTCATCTTCTTTATAAATCGTATTGGCAATCTTATCAGCATTCTTGGAATCATTCTTATTTTATATATTACAGACGCTCCTTTTATACAGAAGATTTGTGAGCCCTAAATGCAGTGGCGTCACTAGTGGGCTGCAGTGGGGGTGGGCCGCCCCAAGTGACACCATCCCAAGGGGTGACACCAACATATAAAATTATGTATGTTCCCGTTATTTGTCACTGGAAGACTCGGAGGAGTTCTATGGGGTAAGTCTTGAGGGGGCGACACCATGGTCTACCGCCCGGGGTGACACCAACCCAAGTGACGCCTCTGCCTACATGTATCCTTTGTTTAAGCCTTGTCCTGCATTTTTTATTTGAGTTTTAAATGTTGCTTTCCTCGTTTGATGAGGCAACCATTCCACTTTCGAGTTCCGGACTGAAAGAACGAGAATTTTTATGTGTTTGATGATGTTTTCGGAATATGAAAAGTTTTTTTTTATAAGTATGTCTGAGTGTTGTATTATATTATCTTTAGTCTGTACTCAATACCGCGTACACTTGAGAGAATATTCTCTCAACACAGACAGAAGAAAATTATAGAGCTGTTAAAGTCTAATAACATTGAATATTTTTCCTCATTCAAGTTGTTTTATATTATACCTGAAATTTTCAGACAGATGGCGCCACCTTTGGAACTCAGTAGCCTAGACCCATAAATATAATAATGGAACATCATAAAGTGGCTAAAAATTCTTTTGCAACATACTGATTATTTTTGAAAAATCGAGTGTTTTTATTTAGGATATTAATTGCACGTATCTAATTATTTTGGTAATTTCACAACGCATATTTACTAATTAAAACAATTTTTAAAAACCTAGATTATGGCTATTTTTTAAATTAAAAAACTTAGATACCTAAACTTAGTTCTAGGTTGAAAAACCTAGCGCTGGCAGCACCGCATATAAGATGTGATCGAGCTACATGAACATAAGATGGTGACAAAAACACAAGGGACCAGTGGCGTAGCTAAGGGGCGGTGGGGTGATGCGCCCCGGTCTTCACTCATCTAGAGGGCGGCATTAGTGGGCATTAGAAAAAATAAAGCCATTTCCGACAGCCTCCCTTTTTCTTTTGAAGGGGGAAAACCAAGGTGATTTTTTTTTCAAATTGGTCTTAATTAACGGATTCACGGAACATTTGTTTGATTACATAGTGGTTGCTATAAAATTCAATGGAAAAGACGTCAACAAGGTATGGGTTAGCCTGACCGGACGTAACAAAACAGCGAACGTTTCGGCAAAGAGCCTTTATCAACGAATATACAAGACACAAACAAAACGAAAATAAAAATAAAAAATGAAAAATGAAGGAACTTTTTCTTTGGATACTTCGGATTCCACCGCAGCTAAGTTCCTTCATTTTTCATTTTTTATTTTTATTTTCGTTTTGTTCGCTGTTTTGTTACGTCCGGTCAGGCTAACCCATACCTTGTTTACGTCTTTTCCATTGAATTTTGTATAAGCCTGATTGCAGTCCTACCCCTCATTTTGGTTGCTATAACTACCGCAAATCCGTTCATAAATTAAAAATCACTCAAAAAAAGGTTTCGATCTGTTTGGAAAATTAAGCGGTTTGCGTCACTTTTACAAGAAAACTGCACTAAGAAAGTTAGGTAAGTAAATGTATACATTTGTTTATATATTATGTATCCAATGTTTTTGTTTATTTATAAAATCAAATATTTATAAATAAAATATAAAAGCATATTAATTGTTAAAGTTTTATTGGGAGTAAATATTAAAAAATTTTTTGTCTCATTTGGGGGTTTGGTAAGACCTGGGACCTCAATAACTTTCTTGTGACCTTTAAAAAAAAGCATATTTTTTGGTTTTTTTTTTATAAATGTGTATTTATAGGTAGATCTATATCATCTTATACGGCCTCTTTTACTACTGCTTACATAAATAAGGCAAGCAATGGTAAAAATTTTCCCCATCTTTTACAATGTACTTCGTTTCAATTACAATTGAATTAAAATGTTTAATAATTTGTAAACCATCATGCGATTGACTTAAGGGGTCGTCCATAAATCACGTCACGCGATTTTGGCTGATTTTCATCCCCTGCCCCTTCGTCACACGTCGTCACGAAAACTTAGACCCCTTCTTCAATGTGACATCAGAAAGCTTCCCCAACCCCCCCCCCCCCACGCCCCCATAAAAGCTGTATTTTCTATTTGACAATGAGCCTGTTTCCAATCATTTTTTGTTGTTGTTGTAATTTAAATATGTTTTTAGTGTAAGGCTGCGCTCTAACATTTTAACACGCGTAAAACCAAATAAAACTTCATTAAATAAACTGTCGGTAATCATATATTTAAGTGGGACTTCTATTTAAAGATGCACATTTTGATGTGACTTCAAATGTGGGACTTCCCTCTCCCCCCATGCGTGACGTCATTTATGAATGGCCCCCTAAAATGGCGGCAAATTGGAGACCGCCCCGGGTGACAAAAGCTCTAGCTACGCCACTGCAAGTGACAACTTTTTAACATGTTTATGTTTATTTTTTTTAATTTAATAAAATAATTATAATTAATTAGATCTTTTTTTTTTAAATATTATTTTCTGTGTTAGTTATAATCATATTAAACTTGTCTAAAGAAAATATCTCAAAAAATTATTTTAAAACTTATTTTACATATTACTACTATGATTCAGTCTAAAAGCATCAGTTCAACACTAAGGATTCAGTCTAAAAGCATCAGTTCAACACAAAGGATTTCTTTTAAAAATGTTTACATTTCAATACAAGTTTTTTTAAAAATCATAACAAAGAAAACGAAAAGTGAATGTCGAAGGGCAGACCAGGGTGAGGAGGGGAGGAGGGGAGGAGGGGATTTCTGAACTTCTTCAAACCTTGAGACGTGGTACGATCAGATTAAATTTGGTGTTCTCAAACTATAATCTTCTTGTGTCTAGGGCACGCCGACCCGGCGTCTACGTCATTAGATGATTTGGGTCGAAGACTGATTGCTTTCATGTGTCTTTTGTTCTGGTTGTTGTATCCCCCTACTTCCATGAATCTCTTATTGTGATTGTTGTATCCCCCTACTTCCATGAATCTCTTATAATGGTTGTTGTATCCCTCTACCTCCATGTGTCTGAACAACACCAACAACATAGGGTCTACCTCCATGTGTCTCTTGTTGTTGTTGTTGTATCCCCCTACTTCCATGTATCTGTTGTTGTGGTTGTTGTATCCCCTACCTCCATGTGTCTCTTGTTGTGGTTGTTGTATCCTCCTACTTCCATGTATCTGTTGTTGTGGTTGTTGTATCCCTCTACCTCCATGTGTCTCTTGTTGTGGTTGTTGTATCCACCTACCTCCATGTGTCTGTTGTTGTGGTTGTTGTATCCCTCTACCTCCATGTATCTGTTGTTGTGGTTTTTGTATCCCCCTACCTCCATGTGTCTGTTGTTGTGGTTGTTGTATCCCCCTACCTCCATGTGTCTGTTGTTGTGGTTGTTGTATCCCTCTACCTCGATGTGTCCGTTGTTGTGGTTGTTGTATCCCCCTACCTCCATGTCACTGTTGTTGTGATTGTTGTATCCCTCTACCTCCATGTGTCTGTTGTTGTGGTTGTTGTATCCCCCTACCTCCATGTGTCTCTTGTTGTGGTTGTTGTATCCCCCTACCTTCATGTGTCTGTTGTTGTGGTTGTTGTATCCCTATACCTCCATGTGTCTGTTGTTGTGGTTGTTGTATCCCCTACCTCCATGTGTTTCTTGTTGTGGTTGTTGTATCCCCCTACCTCCATGTGTTTCTTGTTGTGGTTGTTGTATCCCCCTACCTCCATGTGTCTGTTGTTGTGGTTGTTGTATCCCTCTACCTCCATGTGTCTGTTGTTGTGGTTGTTGTATCCCCTACCTCCATGTGTTTCTTGTTGTGGTTGTTGTATACCCCTACCTCCATGTGTTTCTTGTTGTGGTTGTTGTATCCCCCTACCTCCATGTGTCTGTTGTTGTGGCTGTTGTATCCCTCTACCTCCATGTGTCTGTTGTTGTGGTTGTTGTATCCCCCTACATCCATGTGTCTGTTGTTGTGGTTGTTGTATCCCCCTACCTCTTTGTGTCTGTTGTTGTGGTTGTTGTATCCCCCTACCTCTTTGTGTCTGTTGTTGTGATTGTTGTATCCCCACACCTCCTTGTGCTGTATTGACACTTATCACGCTAGTGTTAGTCTGAGATGGTTCACGTCCACCTAACATGGGTGTGGCGGACTTGCTGTCTAGGGGGATTTTAGGTCCACCCTTTTTAACACAGATATAAACATCAGACGTACAGTTGTAGAAGCAGTCACGAGACTTGAACTCAGCAGCAAAGATTAAGTTTATTTACATCATATATATACATATATATATATCCATGGCAATTACAATTGTATACCCCGTATCCCCCCAAGTCCTCGCCTATCCCCCATCCTGTCATACCACATCGCATCCTCTCACCCGGCCCAGTGGAGAATAGAGCATTGAATGCGATAATGGCCGTTAGCCCTAACGCTGAACAAAAGCTCAGTTTTAGTACCGGCTATTGCGGCCAGTGTTCGGCGCAGTCGTTGGGCAGTGGTCAAAGGTTGGCAGTTTAAGTGCAGCCAGACTGAATAAGAGACCTGGGACACGCCCGCAGTTTTTTAGTGTGTCCAGGGGAAAATATGAATGCAACAAGTTTTTTTGACTGGAGTCGTAGGATCATCTCGAATGTCACCCACATTCCTCCGGCCTCAATTATAAGGGGAGGACTGTAGGAGACAGTGAGAGAGTCCCCTGCGCTTGGTTAGTAGAGTCACCCAGTGACTGGTCAGGATAGAACATAGTGGTAGAGTAGGGTATAGGCTTTGTAGCACAACTGGACACTGTGCTTTCTGTAGTGTTCATTTAATCAACCATTTAGTAGAAACTGTGGTAACATCAGAAACGTGAATATCCAAATAAAGATCATCTACAACTATAGTCCTCGCTGCCTGTGTGTTACTTATTAATTCAATAAACCGTCAAGCAGTGGCGGCGTTAGGTAAGCGCGGGGCCTAGTGCCAGCAATGACCCCGCGGGGCCAGAGTACTAGTAAAGATCGCTAAGCACGCTAAGCACCAGTATGCTATGGTATTTAAAAATATGAAATATCTTGATTATTGTGTAATTTTAATACCGCGTGTCACCTTTTTATAACTAGTTGTAACGGTGTAATGCTTTCAAAGACGTCTAGAGCTACGCTACGGAATTTGACCTTCACAAAGGATTACAAGAGTGCCTCTTTCGTTTCTTTACAATCGTTTCCAGCATACGTTCTACCATCCACTCTTTGGTTCTACATGTATAGGCTATTAACCAGGACGAGACATGTTCAGGACCGAAACGCGGGGCCTACCTAAGCGCGGGGACTGGGGCAGTCGCCCCAGTTGCCACCCACAAACGCCGCTCCTGTCGTCAAGGTAGTGCGTGCTGCTACACAACTAAGACATATTCAATTCATAACAGATTAACTATAGCCATCCACTCGGCTACATATATATACTTTAGCCATTGCTTATTCTACTGTTCGAGTTGGAAACCACAGAGCCCAAGTAGGTAAAGCTGCCCACAACCTCCAAGTTTTCATTTTTGATATTGATAGTAGGAGAACATGTGTCTTGATCTATGATGTTTGTCTAAACTAAAAAAGCGGGTCAGGCAAAGCACCGAGATAACCATGAGCGCAAGCTTAATAGCTTTCACGTGAGGTGCCTGCGTCGCATCCTTGGTATTAAATGGTAGGACCAGGGGCCTAATAGTGAGGTCCTGATGCATGTTAATATCCAAAGCATGCTCTCAATCGTTATTGAAAGACGCCTAAAATGGCTAGGACATGTAAAAAGAATGAACCCGGGTCGTATCCCCAAAGACTTCCTATAGAGAGAACTGGTATCGGTAAAGAGAAAGACATGGCTCCCATGTCTCTTATTTAAAAGTGTCTACAAGAGAGACATGAAAACAGACAAAATAAGGACAAGTAACTGCACGGAATGTAAAAAAGAAGACCGATCTACGTGACGCACAGTTGTCAAAGAGGGCGTCATAGTAGCCGAGGAGCTAAGGATGGAGGAGGCTGCAGACAGAAGAACTATGAGAAAGGCAAAAACATCGGGAAGCACTTATCTCGAGTGCAAAAGCTGTCACTCAAGATTAGGACTGTTCAGTCAAACTAAAACAAATGCAACCCGACCCAACAGTGCTACACCATCGTCTCTCGGGACGGAAGGACGCAGATAACGTATGTGTCTGAAACTGGTCCAGAAACTTAAATTTCAAAATGTCGAGTCCACCTCAAACAGTCATTATGTAAGGCTGGACATCAATTAGATTTTCTCTTTAAATGAGGCGATCACATCCACAGTAATCCACACGTTCCAGATGACCACAAATGGGATTTGGTCACCGCAATGGGCGGCATTGCTATTACCTTACAGTACACTATTTACTTTGACCCAATGCGATGTCATCGCTAGTTCGTCCTGGGAGTTGACATGTCTGTCACCCTTTTCAACCAATCCTCGGAGTGGTCTTGGGAGACTTGGAAAGTTTAGAGCTCATATTTGTTATCTATGAAATTCAGATTTCCCCACGGGCGTTTATGAAAATGTTGAATAAATATTTTAAAGTGATGTATTCCATTTATCCTTCCTTCCACCCATCCATTTATCCATTCCTTTATCTATTTATTAATCCACCAATTCATCCATCAAACTATCTCCGCATCCTTCCAACTAATCATTCATCTGTGATACGCCCATACGTCTATCCATGAATCAAAACACTTAATGTATCTAGTCTATGTATTATATATTTCTTTGTTTGTAATAGTGTTATAGTTATATTAAACAACCGAGGCTGTGATGCGTGTCAAAACTGAAAGTGCTCGTCTATGCTGTCTATGCTGTCTATGCTGTCTATGCTGCTTCTGCCGTCTCTGCTGTCTATGCTGCTTCTGCCGTCTCTTCTGTCTATGCTGCTTCTGCCGTCTCTTCTGTCTATGCTGCTTCTTCCGTCTCTTCTGTCTATGCTGCTTCTGCCGTCTCTTCTGTCTATGCTGCTTCTGCTGTCTCTTCTGTCTATGCTGCTTCTGCCGTCTCTTCTGTCTATGCTGCTTCTGCCTTCTCTGCTGTCTATGCTGCTTCTGCCGTCTCTGCTGTCTATGCTGTCTATGCCATCTCTTCTGTCTTTGCTGTCTATGCTGGCTTTGCTGTCACTGCTGTATCTGCTGTATATGCCATCTCTTCTGTCTTTGCTGTCTGTGTCCTTGCTGTCTCTGATCTCTATGCTGTCACTGCTGTACCTGCTATCTATGCCATCTCGTTGATGTACTCTAACCTTGATGAGGTTAAAGTCAGAGCCTCGGAAGCTTTGTTCTGATATATATTTCTCTCACAATTCCATCGTCTATCCGTTCATTCTCATGGACAAGCCTTCATGAGTATCTGAACTGAACTGAACTGTCCCTTAACCCGACGCTGGGTCGTTGGGGCACCATTTTGAGCTGCGCACTATCTCATGCCAAGTGTCACGGTTCTGAGCTGCCTTCTGGGAATCGCTAAATGAAAGGCCGGTCCACTTTTTGATATTGTCCTCCCAACTCTTCCTTGGTCTGCCTCTTTTCCTTCTTCCCTGGACTGTGCCTTGCAATATCGTTTTTGAGAGACCTCCAGATCTTGTCACGTGTCCGTACCATCGTAATTTCCTCTTTTTGATTGAGGTGAGAAGGTCCTCGCAAGGGCCAATGACAGCACTTATTTTATCTCGGACCGCTTCGTTCGTGATGTGCGCCGTGTAGGAGATGTTTAATACCTTTCGAAAACATCTCATCTCAAGCGCATTAATTCTTTTTTGGAGATCTGCGGTGAGCGTCCAAGCCTCACAACCATAAAGGAAGACTGACATCGCCAGAGAGCGCATTAGTCGAATCTTTGATCTCAGGGAGAGCTTCTTGCTTTGCCAGATGTTTTTCAGTTTGCTTAATGATGCAGTTGTTTGGGCCGTTCTGGCAAGAATTTCTGGCTTTGAGCCTTCATCGGATATTATAGCCCCTAGATATTTAAAGGTAGGGACCTCCTCGAGTTTGTGCCCGTTTATCCGTATTTCACTTGTGAAATTCTTATTTGCCATGGCCTTGGTCTTCTCTGCATTGATTTCCATGAGTATCAGTTCTCAAAAAAATATCAAACTTTTCTGTGTTAATTTGATATCTCGAAACATTAATTTCTGACTAAAATGTTCCGTTTTTGTACTCGAAAGGCAAATAATTTCCAACTCCACTAAATTCACTTCAGAATAAGAAAAGACGTAAAGCTGAGTGAAGGTATCCATCTACTCTTCTGTTCATTTGAATCAAAACAGGTAAAAAAAGACAATATTTGGAAGGGATCCGATGAAGATGTATTTAGACTGTACAGCTCGGAGGACAGTAAGTGTTGCGGGAGGCACTAAACAACAGATTGAGGCTACATTAATGTCAGCAGCTTTCAGCCATCAGTGCAAGCATCTAATTTATATTTCTGCAGAACCAATGCTCTTGTTACCGTGTAAGACGGACGTAGCGTTTATGTTATTGTACCCATTATCACGGTCTGATGTTATGGTGTGAGAATGACTGGTCGAAAATGTAGGGTGAATGGAAAACAAAGCGTGAACACCAGTTCACTTGAATAGTTGTTCACTGGGTGCTCACATGGGAGTGTGTAGAGATGATCATGTGAGAGGGCAATGAGTGGACGGTGTGTAATATAAGCAGGTGGAAGGACGACTGAGGGGAGAGAACATTTTTCTGAGTGACTTAACGGATAATTTTTTTGAGCGTGGACCAGGACGGTCGTGTTTTTTGTTTTTTTATTGAGGTAGGCTAACCGGGAACGAGACAATATAGAACTGTATAGAGAGAGAGAGAGACGAACACAGTGCCCTGTTTCTGTGGACCTGGTCACACACACACACACATATATATATGTATATTGTAGTGACCACAAGGGCGGTTAGTTAGCATTCAAAGAGTCAGCTTGTCCATTGAAGTTGCGAAGTGGACCAACAGGTGTAGAATGGGGGCGAGTCCAGGTGGTCAAGGAATTGGAGGCGCTAAAAGTGTAGTTCTGGTGTGAACTGCCCCGCACAGTAGATTTGTAGATGATAGAGAGTAGCCATCGTCTCTCTCTCTCTCTCTCTCTCTCTCTCTCTCTCTCTCTCTCTCTCTCTCTCTCTCTGTCGTGCTCCGTCGGGCCGGCGGAAAAACAAAAGTAAAAAATGACCCACTTTCTTTGGTGCTATCGCGCTGAAATTTTTCAAATAGACTCCTGTCCACTAACAAAGCATTTTATCAGACTTTCAGATCGATCAAATGTACCGTAATTAAATTAATGCACTTTTATTTTATCTCTAAATAAATGTTTAATACCCGTTTAATACGTGTTGAAATCCACGTTATTTGCTGGAGTTCAGTGAAACCATCGGTGACCACACCCCCACCCGACCTCGTTTTACAGCAAGAGGAATTCAGTCACGGTCAGTCTGTAAATGTTTGTCACGTGTTGCAATTTTTTTTTAATAAACAACACTTTCAATTCTGTCTCATATAAAAGGAATTTATGGTTAAAAAAAACAAAAAAACTTTGTTTTTAAGGAGGTTTTTTTTTGTTTTGTTTTTTTGTATTGTAATAAATTCATATTTTGCTCAAAATTTTATGTTTTTAAATTTTGAGCATTATCGTGTTTAACTTTGATTTGTTCGTTAAAAAACTGTTTCGTTTCACGAGTGTTTTGATCCACTACTGTTTCGTGTCACTAGTATTTTGTTTCACGAGTGTTTCGCCTAACGATTAAGACTCTGGCAAGAATTAAACTCGCCAAGAGAGTTTCCACTGTACTGCAGTACTACTGACGGAGGTGGTCAACGATGCTGTGAAGGTCCTCTGACCATCCGCCGCCGGTCCGCAGATGCTGTCCCGAAAAGACAGAAAAATCTAATTATAATATCCATTAGAAACCATTAATAATTACTATACAGACATCTGTCAACTTGTTGGGATAAAGCACATAAATTAAAATAAATGAAATAAAGTCACTTACATTTTAATACCACGTCCCTACAGCGGTCCCTGGTGGAATGGAAGAATTCTCGCTAGTCCGCGGTTGTAAAAAATTTGAGAAGCACTTCTGTACTGAACTATTTTACTAAACTATTCCGCAATGATCTTTTGAGATTTGTATCTCCTAGCTACTCTGTATATAAACAATGTCATATTCAGGGTATAGATTTCCAATCATAAAAATATTTGTTGTCTCATATTCTCCGGTGCATTAATTAATATTCAACAAGATTTAATTATGAGTACAGATGGTCGCTCTCAAAGATTATTTTCATTTACTTACATCACTATTCAAAATTAGTTTATAAATAATATCTCTATATATAGTTCATCTAAACTATATTCTACAAATTACGGTCCGTGGGCCAGATAAGGCCCTCGAGGCCCTCTCATCTAAACCCCTGGAGACCTTATAATCTCCAAATAAAGAAAAATTCTATTTTTACCTATAGTTTACTACCAAACTTAGTAGTTGTGGGTTAGTAGACGGCCCACACACTGCTGTTCGATAATTAATGTCGCAGAAAAGATTGGAGACCCCTGATCTAAACAAGTAACGACAAATGAGAATATGTTCCTCGATGGGGTCAAAAGATCACATGTGGCCATCATAGTAAGATGATAAGAAATGGAAAAAGTGGGAAAGTGGCAACGATGCTTTTTTGCGCTAAGTTGCGTTTTTCCTTCACAGAATAACATGTGATTCATAGTGTAGTGGTTATCACGTTCGCCTTGCACGTGGAAAGTCATGGGTTCAAGTCCCAGCGTCATTATTTTATTTTTTGATTTTAAAAAAAAAACGTTTCTTTCTTCTTCCCCCCCCCCCATTTCTTCATGTTGATTTTAGTGTTCTTTTTCTCACCCCCACCGTTTTTTGCATTATTTGTGATGAGCATGTCTGCGGCATATGCTACGTCACGGGTCGTATCTCGCTATTAATATAAACATAGTTTTTTCTATGGAAGCCCCGCAAATAGATTGGGGTACTTGCCGTGCACTATAAATTACAGAAAGACAAACATTTTTTAAAGGAAATAATATAACATGTTAATCAAGAGTGACAACCCACGCTTAAGTACGCCCACTTCGACAAGAGGTATCATGTTTTAACGAGCTCTTACCTGCCCTTGTGGGGCTGCCGTCTATTGATTTTGCTATTGCTGGATAAATTAGTTAGTTGCCTTACCGACGCCTGGTCCATGTAGGTCACAAAACATTTATCCGCCTGTAGCTCGTGCATGCCACACAAGATGTAGGGAGAAAGGTAGGAATATATCCTTCTTAACGAGCGAAATTTGACCGTGGAGCTTATTTTTAATCGCTGTTTATGTTTCATAATAGATTTTTTTTAAAAACTGCAATGGGTTTCACTCTAAATAAACAATGCAAAATTGTAAAAATCTTGTTTTTTAAGCGATCAGTTTTTTCCCCTTCTGCCTACTCGGCCACGACACATCTGTCCTTTTAAAAAAACGGGGAGTATTCAACTTTCTCTTTTTCCTTTAAGAATCCACTTTCTATGGTGGGTATAAGAGCTACCTTGATGAAGGTTTAAGCTGTGACTTCTGTTTTACTCTCATTGATGATAACTTGAAACCATATCCAGATGTTGCTGCCAAAGGCGTCACTAGGGTAGGTGTCACCCGGGGTGGTAGCTCATGGTGTCACCCCCTCACGACTTAACCCGTAGAAATCCTCCGTGTTTTCCAGCGCAAAATAACGGTAATATACACAATTTTACATTTTGGTGTCACCCCCCTGATGGTGTCACCCGGGGCGGTCCGCCCCCACGGCAATCCCCTAACGATGCCACTGTTAGCTACACCCCCCCCCCGTATATTAAATACGCGTAAACCGTCATTATTAGCATCTTTCACCTGACGTACAGTACTAACGGCCCATGTTACCATCTTTCACATGACGTACAGTATTTCTTTCTTATTCTTCAACATATAGACGGTCTGACCTCAGGGCTTTGAACGTAAAGTTGTTTTAATGAAATACACATATTAATAGGAAAACTATACCAACTAGAGCGAAACAAACCTTATTATAGTTGTCAACAAACTACAAACATTTTTTATAACAGGCACCAAACTACAAACATTATTATAAGAGGCCCCAAACTACAAACACTATTATAGTTGTCACCAAACTACAAACATTATTATAGTTGTCAACAAACTACAAAACATTATAGGAGGCACCAAACAACAAGCATATCATAGTTGTCAACAAACTACAAACATCGCCATTCCATTGGTCTAGCTCCCCACTGTATTTGATTAAGAAAGGTTCAGAACTTTCATAGATGTGCTTAAATATCAGCTTCAAAGGTATGATTTGATTTCTATGAGATGAACTTACAAAAGAGCGGAACCAGGACAACATTTTAGTGTTGGCGATTTCTACTTAGAATACGAAATAGAACCGGTTATTGGCATGCTTGTCCATGGGACATATTTTTCTGTCCCATCCCATCCCATCCCATGGGACGTTTCCCATGGGAATCCCATGCAAAAAACATTCCCATGGACAAGCCTGGTTATTGGCTGAGTAGCTCATGTCGTCAGCAGTTTTTAGTCAAGTATAAGAGGCCTTGTATTAATCAGTATACCATTAGCCAAACGCTATGGCGGATTAAGGGGGGGGGGCTGAGCGGCTAAAACCAGGGGCCCCCGACTGTTTAGGGGCCCCCAAACTTTTTATATTTATAATAAAAGTGTATAAATGTTTGCACGAACCCTTGAAAATATAAAAAAATTAATAAATTTATAAATATTAACTATACAACTGATCGCGATTCAGACCTTATAGTGTTAATAATCGATAAAATGTAATTTAATTGGCTCATTTAGAGAACATAGTATCAAGTATAGTTTATATTTTTTAAAATTTCTCATTTTAGACAAGCTCCGCTGGCCGTGTGGAGAGAGTACAGGCGCGTGATGCAACCGGTGGTTCAATTCCCAGCAGTGGAAAATAATTTTTTTCTTTTCACACTCAATTGTAACATACCGCAAACACTTCAAACAGTTATTTCTTCGTGTTCGTTTTTTTTTTCATTACTAATATTGAGTGACAGTCTTATATTAGCTGATAGCAATCATTTTATTTTAAGGGATGCTGGCTGGATAGGGCCCCCGTTTGATTGCAGCCCAGGGCCACGGGCAGTCTTAATCCGCCCCTGGCCAAACGTGATATTATCGACAATGTCTTTGACATTCGTATAACATAATATTATGTGACATAATTTCGATTCCTTCCATCAGATAATTATATATCTGATATTTATGAAAATACTAGCAATTCATTTATCGCATGTTATGGCAAAACTTTCTATTCTTTCTATATCTGATAATGTGAAGACCTTAAACTTGAATATTTCATTTATACGCATCAGGAATGGGAGAATAAAATAAAAGGAAGGCGAGTGGCACAGTAGCGTAGCTATCGGAGGAGGAGGGGGGAAAGAATTCGAAAGTCCCCATGGGCTCCAACTTTAGGGGAGCCCTAAAATTAGTGTCCAATTTTTTTAACATAGATATTACGCTATCACCATGTATGTGGTGCGCCCAAAGAGGTTAAGCCCCACGCCAGGCCTCAAAACCCCTACAAATTCCTAGGTACGCTACTGGAGAGGCAATGACGTCATACATTCACAACATGAACCAGTTTGAAGAGCACATAAGAATTTTGTCATGAGATTACATTGCGTCTTTTTCTTCTAATTATCTGCTACTTTCCAGCCAATCATATTTCTTTCTGGAGCGTCTCCTAAGTCATAAGAAGTTTATAATTAGTTTCATTTTCAATGTCTCCTCTCATCTCATTATTATATCTAGTTTCAAGTTGTAATTACAGTTGACATCTTTCTAGTTCACCTCCATCAAACCGTACGTTTTTAAAACATATTTTATGGCACATTATAAGTGTAATAATTCTCTTATAGCTTTCTAGTGAAGGGACATTTTAATCTTGCCAATTAGCCGACATGTCGGACACACTGCCTTCTTTTGTGAGACACACTGCCTTCTTTTGTGGGACACACTGCCTTCTTTTGTGGGGCCAAGTTCAAATGTTAAAAATGCATCTTCATATCAACTATAATTAGAATCATTCCATGCCTGTGGCGGATCTTCAAAGAGATCACCTTCAAACATACTAGCAAATTTCCGGGCAATGCACCGGCCTTCTGCCGTTAAGATGACGTGGAATTGAAGAGCTACCCTTCGTTGTATTCAGAGCGCCTGTTACTTTGTGTTCAACTTCATTGGTAATTAAATGGTAATAGTATTGCCGAAAGGGATGTATAGCATCGATATTCTGGTTGAAATGTCTTCTAATTATGGTGCTATTGAGTCATTGACTGGGCGTAGAGCTGAGCTCCTGACAGGGCCGGTCTTAGGCCAGTGAAATCTTTGCTGTCGTAGTGGGCCCCACGCTTATCATCTGTAGTAATTCCTAATCCCTGTGCCGAAACTAGGCCCCGCGAAATCCGTTTCGCATACTAAACCGCATAGGCCCCCACAATCGCTAAGACCGGCCCTGGCTCCAGTCTTCCTGATTGGAGTGCTGTTGACGGCCAAGGTTCATGTCACGTGTCTATTAGATCTCTGTTGTAACCATCATCAGAAAATCATATATTCTGGAAACATTGCTGACTATTTGTGTGTTTGTTGGAGAGAAGGTGTACTTTAATGGGGTCAAGCGCCATCTTGTATTTAATACAGAGACATTGTTTCTCACCATTCTTCATCACTAGGTAATGCTGCATCTGCTCTAAAAATACACCTTAAGCTCTACAACATAATAAAGCTACACTTGGAGATTTGCCTTAGACCAGAGATGTCTCATCACCTTGTAATTCAACTAGTCAACATTTTATTAAATAAAGCTCACGAAACTCAAGCTTAGACACAGTATTTCATTCAGATATGTATACCAGTGGCATGGCTAGGAGGGGCAGGCCTCCCAGGTTGACACCCACCATATCGACGCCTCTGATGTATACGTTCATGATTATTATTTGCAGCTTTACTTTATTATCCCTCCCCCCCACACACACACTAAATGTGTTTTCACCGTCAAAACAGCCAACGTGTTTTGTAAATAACACATTAAAAGACCGAAATGTTGGACTAATGGCCAAAGTAAACAGAAAATATGAGGTGTCTGGGTCATCCCTGTGTGATAAAAACAAAATATAATGATAACGAGCACTTTAGCAAAATTGCCATCAACCTCACAAGACTTTCTAAGAGATCAATGTGAAACCTCAAATCAGCCAAGTGGTCGTCTTGTATGAACTATCTATGAAGGTGTACAGGTAAACACTAAAGTCTGATAGGAGATGGCTGACAACAACAACAAAAACAGCAACAACACCACCACCAACAACCCCATCAACAACAGCAACAACAACAGCAAAAACAACACCCCCACCAACAACAACAACAGCAAAAACAACACCCCCACCAACAACAACAACAGCAACAACAACAACAACACTAACTCACAGCAAACTGTTCATCGTACCTGCCATCAGAGACGAGTTCACCTCGACCTGACATTCCAGGTGACCTATAATTGCCGGGCAGCCAACCATGTAACATTGATTGCGTGTGGCGCCACCGTCAACTTCCGCCTCTCTCTGATCCACCGTGTCTATAAAAATGACAAGGTCGTGACCCAAAGGTCACGTGATGAGCTCGTTTCCCACGTGATGTGTAATCTATCCTCGTTGAAATCCTTCATGGAAGAATCTAGAGCACGAGGCGCTCAAATACCTTATCTTTTCTAAAATCTCATCAGATTTCTGACAAATGTCAAAATACGAACTGGTTTGTGCCAACATTAAAAGAGGTAATTAATTAAATGACCATTAATGACCTTTCAATTAGAGGAAAATATCAAAGCTCACGTATGCATTCTCTTTCTTTCTTTTTGTCTGACTCTCTCTCTCTCTCTCTCTCTTCTATCTTTTTAAAATAATATCTCCCTCTCTTGCGACCTCCTTTTCTGTCTCCCCAATTATCTCACTCTCTCTCAATTTCTCTCTATCTCTCTTTCTCAACCCCTCTCTCTCTCTCTCTATTTATATATATATATATATA
>MUZC01000591.1:0-19933 GCA_002072015.1 Radix auricularia | reverse complement strand
ATATATATATATATATATTCACATGCATGTGTACATATATCTGTAATTATATAGGGATGTTCATAATATGGCGGAAATCTATTAATAGAAATATTTTATCTAAATTTATCCTTTGTAGGGACAAATTCATTAAAAAAATAATAAAAGATACGAGTCAATACGTGAATGGAGGCATATTGAGAATGATTGATCTCATCAGCTAATTTTTAATTCTTCGTTAATTTAAGACATCTTATGGGACTTGCAAAGTAAATAACAAATTCGTAATTTTACTAAGCTAACAATTTTGAGAACATAGTGATTTGACTGCATTTATGCCTCAAAACTTTGTTTCGCTAAAATGTAATCTAAAAAAAGAACATTACGAAATGAGCTATGACGTTTTCCGGTTTTAGAAATGAAGTACCCTATTAAAGTTTTCTTGAATGACATTATATTTGTCAATGATGCAATCATCCGGAGACTATTGCTAAGTCGGAGACTATTTCATCCATAGAGCTCTAATCATTTTAGGAGACTGTATCAGTCGCAGATGCTACCCAAAAGTTCTAAGGAAGAAAACGAATTATCAAATCAGCCAGATGTAGACTATAGCTTTCAACTGTCTTGTTGACGTAGATGAAATAATAGAGCTCAGCACAATTAAAACAACCCTAACTGCACCGAAGAGCAGTTGGCGAGATTTGACAAATCAAACGCCGTGATCTCGAGTCTTTTCTAAACATTTACCAGACCGAGGCTGTTTAAAGGTGCGGTGTTTAGTAAATGATTCAAGAGCAGATCCACACGGTGCAGAGTTGAAAGTGAGATACAGGGAGACAAAAAAAGTCGCTTTCCATGTTTTAATTTAGACTTGTGTTTCTACGTGGGATTGTGTTTATAAAAGTAAGTAAATAATGGATATGGTGGATATGGATATTTTTAGGCTTGAGGTAACATAATTTCAATGAATAAATTATTCGATTAAATGCCTTCCTCAGGAATACTGCCATTGAAGCTGTTCGGCTGTTCGGCTTCATTTACTTGTCAAGAAAAGTCATATTTTTCTCTTGAAGCCATTTAAATGATTGGCATTGAATTATTTCCATGTTTTTAAAAATAAATTGATTATCATTTATGTTGACTCATCGAGCATTTAAAATTTTAAAAAATAATAACAATGCAAAAATAACTATTATCTTTAAACTGTAAATCTCTAGTATAATCGATGATTAAAAATATGAAATAAAATGGCTTGTTGTTAATTTTCTAGAAGGTGGATTTTCTCAATACTGCTGTTGTGTTGTTTGTTTGTTTGTTTTTTTAAATTTAAATTTGGAGCAGTTAAGTCACTATTTTTCGGTGGTAACCTTTTAGAGTTATTCTATGATTGTCCTTCGTATACCAATACTTCAGCATAGTGAACAAATGAAGTAAAGCTTTGAGGCAGTATCGCGGTGCTTGAATAGATGCTTGAATGAGACAATAATGAGCTTACAAATAAACTTTCATCTCAGATTAGACTCCGTTGACCCCCTTGCAGACATCTTTAATTGATCTGGTGGAAATTACAGTGTCATTGATTTAGAGAGTGCTCAGGATACACGCTGTATGGCTTCGTGCGATTTGACTTTACTTTAGAATTAAACTCTTGGCCATGCAAGTTAATCTCAAGTAGGTCGTCAACCATAAGGCGATGACGTCATTACAATTAGGGAACTATTGTAAGCTGGATGACGTCATCACAATGAGGGCACTGAAGACATGATCTGGAAACTGCCTCTGATAACTGAGGTTACAACGCAACCAATCTGTATGACTAAACTTTATGGTTCTTGCACATTCGCGTGCAGATTTAATCTTGTTTGTCCTAAGAACTTTGTCAATGTATCAATCTACAGATATACAGCTAGCTGTATAAAGAAACGATGCTTGAAATTATTGACTTTTAATCAATTATTAATCTTCAATTATTTCTATAGGAACATTTCCTTTGAATATTTTAGTTAATATTTCTTATTTAACTTTAATTTTCACAACTTTTCACATCAACCTCAACTCACGGCTACCAGGTGTACATTGGCTAAAACTAGTTTCTGAGTTACTAAAACTGTAATGCTCAATAATGTACAAATGGTACCTGTTATTTTTGCTCTACAATAAATAACTTTTTCAATTTTTTTTTCTCTCACACTTTTAGCCTCAGCTTATAATTTTTGTAATTAGTCAAATTAATATTTACCTAAATGTATGTTTACAAAGTTATTATTATAAATAACAAGTGAAGAACGAAAATAGTAAATGCACTTTTGTGGTTGATTCCCTATATTCCATCCTGATGGAGCGAAAAATATTTCCAACACAATTTTATTTTCAACCCCAATGTGGAATTGATCGATGTCCCCGCATGCGTTCATTCAATCAAATTATCTGAAAAATAAATCAATTATCGGTAATTTAAAAGGTTCTCGAATTCTTAGTGTGGAAATTTCAAAACTAACTGCTCATCATTGCTTTTCGATAATAACATTTTAGTTTGTTTTTTTAAAATGTGATTGTAGTTTTTGTTTGGTCAGATTAAATATATACACATTTTAAAAAAGTAATAATAACGTTATCGATGTCATCTATTACAAACCTATTAAATGACAATTCTGTTAACAGTTTGATCATATTTGTGAAGAGAGTGTCACAGGATGACCGCTTCTGACGCCATTTTAATGTAACGGTCGAGGCCTAATTTTCTCACTTTCTGGTGATTGACCTAATTTGCGTTTCTCTATGGGCTTGTCTAACAGTATCCTCTTTCACACAATAATTAAATTCATTAATGAAGTCCAGGAAAAATGTTCTTTAATAATGCAATAACGAATATATACACTTATTTTACAATATGCAACAATGTTCCTTTTACTTCCACTCGCTTCATCTCTGTCTCTCAACTTCTCACTTCTAATTTCTAACTAATCCTTGAATCCCTGTCTCCGTGTTCTCCCTCCGTGACCATACACACCCCTGGCCTCGACATTGGCCCTCATTTGACCCTGACACACCACCGCATTCCTTTCATCGCCAATGTCTCACGTGACAGAGAGCTCTGGTCTCATTGTTTCCTTTTTAAATATCGGATTCATTGCGACGATAACATTTTACAAACGTAAACCCAAATAAATAAACCGACTTCATGTTTTTATAGCTAGAATAGATTGATAGTCGGCATTACAAAAGAAATTAAAAAGAACTTTTCAACACTTTATATAGAGTTTACTCTAAAGATGTGGCCTCACTCTCTAAAAAGTCAATACAAAATCCCGGGAAACTATGAATCGCATTTTAACAGTTTTATGGCTTCTTAGCTAAATTTGAGACCTACTGTTGTAGTATTCGGATTAGCTTCTGCCCGACTTTCAAGGTACACGCAGCCGACTGCCAATAAATTGTGTTATTAGACTGGAATCGTGACCCAAATAAGGCGCCTACACTGATTGGCCCAATAGTTGTGCTCTAGTGTTTATCAGCTGTCAGTAACATACGCTCAGCCAACAGTGTGCACGCTGGTATTCTCCTATTTCACCTGTCAATGAACAGTACGAACTAACCGATATATCTATTGACAAATTACTTTTCTACCTGTCAAAATAACAGATGTACTAACGATATCTCTATTGACAACCTACTTTTGTACCTTGGTAACTTGGAAAAGCAATCTTTCACTAAACTAAACACATATTCTGTAGGCCTGAGATTAATCTTTTAAGGCCTTGGCTAACACATGGGCAACCTGCTCCATCTGCTGAGCAGTGCCATACAACATTGTCTTCACGTGGGACTCTTTTGCCCCCGTACCTCCCCGGCTATATCTAGCGCGGGACATGACGTCAGGAGGTGTGAGACTGTCTCAGAGACTTGGCTGCAATGACAGCAGTTCGAGTCCCTGCTGTGGTCTAGACTGTTAAAAGTTAAAGTACGAGTTAGTTGGGTAATGCTCGGTGCGCATTTGAGTCACTAAACTCTGATGTTCACGGTTTAAACTCCACCACTGGTCTGATCGGTTTTTTAAGTCAGTTTAAGAGCAATCTTCTTGTCCATCTTATAATACTGTCAAATTGTAAAGATAAAAATTGGACATCTGCGACCAAAAACAGCGAGGTGTGAATTTATATTTCTATGCATCTGAAATCTATTTGTGTTATCTTTAATATCGGACTCCCCGATGAAAAAAACTTCAAACTTGGCAAAACGGCCAACACTAATACCAATTAAAGAATATCGGAATTAATAAAACAAAAATATTGAAAGTAAGAAGAGCTGTAAATCAATCGGTATAGTTAAAATAAGATGTCTGGATTTTTTAGAATTTACAACAAGCCAAATTTCAGTAACAAAATAAATACTGCTAATAAATTAACTTTTATTATATTGGCAGTAAGGTCAGCATGTGGTAGAGCATGACACCAGAGACACAATTCAGCTTGTGGTAGAGCTGGACACCAGAGACACAATTCGTCGAGTGGTAGAGCAATGCACCAGAGACACAATTCGTCTTGTGGTAGAGCTGGACACCAGAGACACATCAGTGACAGCCCTGAACGTTTTTTGCCTTGTGTGTCGTTATCAACGTCAATCTCTCCAAATACGAAGTTTTCCTGGCAGTGAAGTGGGCGATGTGTTTGACGTCTACTACTGAAAGGGGAGACAGGTTGACAGTTTTCAATCGAAAGGGGAGATAAGCCCATCTGTTGAAGACTTTTATGGTGGTTGTTAAAAAAAAAGTTTTTGGTGATAATTGAAAAAGTTTTTGTGGCAGTTTGATTTGAGCATAAGATTATGTGACAGTTTAATGGAAAGAGTAGATTGTGTGACAGTTGAAAATTAAACTATAGAAATGAAGGAAGTGGTTTTCAAGCCGATCTGTCTTTAAGTAATTAGAAAACTGAGATTTCTCAAATGGCGTCATCACTGTTTAATCTCGTATTACATTACCAAAATAAAGAAATAACTATCAATTTTGCGCATGAAAACGTCTCTAAAATAATAAAAACTTTTAGTTTAATACTGACCTGTAAGTTTAGGTTAGGTATTTTATTTCGAGCAATTGATCAACGCAACGGTTTGCAGACTTTAATATAATCAACAGGATACTGGCGACATTTTGTAGATCTACCCAACATTTGTACCCAACATTTGTACCCAACATTTGTACCCAACATTTGTACCCTGCAGACGCATGTTAGCCCGGCAAAGAGCCATACTTACAATGCCAAGACACCTGTTAATACAGCAAGGACCTATGTTAACACAACCAAGACCTATGTTAACACAGCCAAGACCTATGTTAACACAACCAAGACCTATGTTAACACAGCCAAGACCTATGTTAACACAGCCAAGACCTATGTTAACACAGCCAAGACCTATGTTAACACATCCAAGACCTATGTTAACACAGCCAAGACCTATGTTAACACAGCGAAGACCTATGTTTACACATCCAAGACCTATGTTAACACAACAAAGACCCATGTTAACATAGCCAAGACCCTTTTGACACAACCAAGAATAATGTTAACACATTTAAGACCCGTGTTATCACAGAAAAGACCCATGTTAACACAGCCAAGACACATGTTAACACAGCCAAAACCTCATGTTAAGTTTTCCAAGACACCTATTTTACACCACCCTCCCCCCCTCCTTAAAATTATTTTATAAATGAAATCGGGAAAGTCCCTAAGTGGTCGTTATTTGACAGAGCTTGTTTTTATTGTGTGAATTTAGCTGCACACTGCGGGCGTAAAATAATATTTGGAAATTCTGATCAAATTGAATTTTGTTTGTTTAAATGGCTGCATATTTGTTCAAAAGCTAGATATTCCTAGCGTTCTCTTAATTTAACAGCTCTAAAAAGTGGAATAATATAAACATTTTTAAAAAATATATATCATTATCAATTTAAATTAATTTTTCCTTAACCCAAGTGTCAAATCTTTTCTTTGGAATGACCGAGTAATGGTGACCTCAATGATCCTAAATATGTTGTAACCAGAGGCGTCTCTAGGATTGGTGCCACTTGGGCGGTAGCTCATGGTGTCAAATCTAAATACAACGTGGGCGCATCTAAATACAACATGGGCGCATCTAAATACAACATGGGCGCATCTAAATACGACATGGGCGCATCTAAATACAACATGGGCGCATCTAAATACGACATGGGCGCACCTATTGAATGTCAGTTGTATACTTAATGCCCTCCACCCTCACCCCAAAATACTGCTTAGATTTTTACAAGAGTGCTCTGAGCTAGAGCTGCTAGATATGGGGTCGTTAAACCATGGCTCACGAGCCATTAGGTGGCTCTATTGATGGCTGCATCTGGATCTCAGACAAATGTTCGATTATTTTTTAATCGAACAAATGTTCGTTTATTCAGACTCCTTTGATCTACATATTAAATTCATACAAAACAGCAAATTATGTTATTAAAAAAAGTCTTATAATTATTGTACTTTTAGAGGTTGAAATTATATGAAATGTAGACATTTACTAGACTTTTAGTTCTAAACATAATATATGTCTCTCACATAATTACTTCTCAAAAAATGTGGTGTTTATGGCTCTCTCGGACAAAAAGTTTCCCGACCCCTGAGCTAGATGGTCTCAGAGTGCCCCGCCCCCCATGTCACCGTTTAACTGACCTCACTACTTTGAAAGTCTTGAGCAAATTCAAAAACAACTCGGCCGAAATCGCTTGTTGACTTTCTTTCCCTTTCAATTGCTGGATGACTCTTTAGTCAACATGTCCTCTGTTTCCAAGTTCCGATAAATCAAAAGACAATCGCCCTGTTCCTCATTTTGTAACCAGCCAACCCCAGCAACGTCATGTTGTCTGTTGGCTGTTTCTAAAATAGGAGATTGTCAATGACTTTTGAGGACTTGCAGATAATTGGAAGGTTGTTTTTTTGTTTTTTTGTTTGTTGTTTTTTTTTTTTGCAGGCGTTTATCCATTATCAGGTAATTCAACAAAGAACATTCGATTGCGTTAAAATTCATTGATTTTCCTCTGCTACTTAAATGGAGTCGAAGGAAAATGTATTTTTAAGCCGCCTGAATACTCTCGAGTTGATTTAGTTTAACAATGAAAGACGTAGAAAATGTCTCTCTTTTTCTGTGATGTTTACTTCACTGATGACAATGTGTACGTCAAGTCCATTGTTATAAACAAGCGGGTTGGGATATGAAATTGTACACAGGTGTACAGAAGTTGTTTATCAATAAATGATATGTAAAGAGATTTATAATATTTTTTTTAGTTTGGTGTGTAAGTTTTAATGCTAATTTTGATTAAAACAAGTAGATCTATTGAAGACTCGAATGAGTATTTAAACGCAAATGCAAACAATTTGTCTATAACATTTTTTTCATTCAAGGCAAATCTTTCTAGATTATCTTAAAAGTAATTTCAAATCATTTATTCTGAAAGTAAACAAAGCAATAGCTATCTACAAGTTGCTGCTAACATTACGGGAGTCGAAGAACAAAAAGAGATTTTTCAAAAAATCCTTCTCTAACAAAACAATGTTTTAAATAGCATTAGCTATCATTTGGCGTTTGTTTCAACCCAATAAATGTTACGCGTGGCAAGAAATTGGAAAAAAAATTGTTTTTTTTTTATTTTTATTTCCCACGAAATCCGGTAAATTTTTTTTGGCCCGTGTGCCATCCTCGGAACTTTCTTAACATATTTGACCCCATTATGGTATGGTTTAGGAGTAGTTCCTTGTGCAAGCTCAAACAGACAGCACAGACATTTCAAATATATAAAGACACAATACTTAAAGTATATCTCTGAACGATACGGGACAGCTTGAATTCACTGTTCATCTAGCTGCTAGCTGGTTCATTAAAACATTGTGTTCAATAAGCACACTTTAAAAATATTGATTACATTCAAAACACCCATGACCCCCCTTCACACACACACACACACATACACGCACCTGCTGCCACTAGCCATAAAACATAATTTCAGGCCACGACCTATACTAATATTGAACGTCCCCCCCCCCCACACACCTATACTAATGTTGAACGTCCCACTCACTTTTTTGCACCGAAGATTTGTCGCATTTTTCATTCCTGTCTTGAGAGATCATCTGCAATGTCACGCACTGAACTCGTTTGTGTTATAATTTGAGACCTTAATCCACTCACATTACGCGAAACGTATCTTCGTTTTCTAAATCAGAAATCAATCTGGATGATACTTTTTGGAATTACATAAATTCTGATTTGCTTTTTTTTAAAAATAATTCCAATTTTAACAACTGCTACAACGTTTTATTAAGTAAATGTGTTTGTTGATCAGCGTGTGTGGATTACCTCCCCCGTCACAAACAGTGATCTCCCTTGATTGAACATTGACAATTGAGCTGTTGTGCACTTCCGGTGTTAAGATTGAAGTAAACACGAACTTTCCCGGGCATGCGCACTCGGCCTTGTCACATGGTAAATGGAAAATGGAAATTTTGGCGCTGATAATTCTCTCCCTTGAAGCTAGGCTAGATCACATGCCGAAATCGCATTTCTTGTTTATTTAGTTTCTGTTTGAATTTAAATTACTGGGGCCCTACTGTCTCAAACACCTCATTTGGTAGGGACAGAGGCTGGGATGGCGGTATCAGCTTAATTGGATATTTCAATCAGGGAAATGATCAACATGTGACTTGACTATCTAATCATGACAGTGTCAGTAACAACAATAAAAATGTACCAACAATGTAACACAATACTTCCATGTCACATCCTGTTCAATGACCTGATAATTAGACAGAAGAGTGGTACAAACGGCTTCTCTTGTGATACAGCTTGTGGTACAACTAACAACCTACTCTTGTGGTACAACTAACAACCTACTCTTGTGGTACAACTAACAACCTACTCTTGTGGTACAACTAACAACATTCTCTTGTAATGCATATGTCTTGTGGTACAATAAACAACCTTTTCTTGTGGTACAACTAAGAACTTTCTCTTGTGGTACAACAAACAACCTTGTCTTGTGGTACAACTAACAACAATCTCCTGTGGTACATCTAACAACCTACTCTTGTGGTACAACTAACAACCTACTCTTGTGGTACAACTAAAAACCTACTCTTGTGGTACAACCAACAATCTTGTCTTGTGGTACAACTAACAACCCTCTCTTATGGTATAACTAACAACCTTGTCTTGTGGTACAACTAACAACTTTCTCTTGTGGTACAACTAACAACATACTCTTGTGATTAAACTAACAACCTTGTCTTGTGGTAAGACTAACAACCTACTCTTGTGGTACAACTAGCAACCTACTCTTGTGGTACAACTAACAAAATTGTCTTGTGGTACAACTAACAACATACTCTTGTGATAAAACTAACAACCTTGTCTTGTGGTACAACTAACAACCTACTCTTGTGGTACAACTAACAACTTTCTCTTGTGGTACAACTAACAACCTACTCTTGTGGTACAACTAATAACCTACTCTTGTGGTACAACTAACAAACTTGTATTGTAATACAACAACCTTGTATTGTGGTACAACCAACAACCTTGTCTTGTGGTACAACTAACAACCATCCCTTGTGGTAAAACTAACAACTTTCAGTTGTGGTACAACTAACAACCTATCTTGTGGTACAACTAACAACATACTCTTGTGATAAAACTAACAATCTTGTCTTGTGGTACAACTAACAACCTACTCTTGTGGTACAACTGACAACCTTGTCTTGTGGTATAACTAACAACCTACTCTTGTGGTACAACTAACAACCTACTCTTGTGGTACAACTAACAAAATTGTCTTGTGGTACAACTAACAACATACTCTTGTGATAAAACTAACAACATTGTCTTTGGTACAACTAACAACCTTGTCTTGTGGTACAACTAACAACCTTGTCTTGTGGTACAACTAACAACCTTGTCTTGTGGTACAACTAACTAACAACCTTGTCTTGTGGTACAACTAACAACCTTGTCTTGTGGTACAACTAACAACCTTGTCTTGTGGTATAACTGACAACCTACTCTTGTAGTACAACTAACAACCTACTCTTGTGGTACAACTAACAAAATTGTCTTGTGGTACAACTAACAACCTTGTCTTGTGGTACAACTAACAACCTTGTCTTGTGGTATAACTAACAACCTACTCTTGTGGTACAACTAACAACCTACCCTTGTGGTATAAGTAACAAAATTGTCTTGTGGTACAACTAACAACATTTATTTGTGGTACAACCTTCTCCTGTGGTACATAAAACGTTTCCTTTTGGTACCGGTGAAAACCTTCACATAGAAAAAAAGTTTTTAAATACTTTTGAGAAATCATCCAATTATTGAGCAGAGTTTAGATTTTAAAGTCGCTTTAATTCGATTTCTCTCTTTATTAAATTAAAGTATCGATATTGAATTTATAAAAAAATATATTTGGCGGAATGACGTTAAATTACTAAAAAGTTTGATAAGTGCATACAAGTATTTAGCTGTTTTTTTTTATTTTAAAGCTAAACACCTCTAAGGAAACTGTTCATTCGTAGTTGATTTAAATGTAATAAAATTTCTCCAACAAAAGGAATTCCTTTGGCTTCTGGCCGGGAAATACCAAGTTTGCTTTCGTTCATTCATCAGACGTAACTCAATAAAAAAAAGTTTTAAAAATTTATCCTGCAAGGTCTCGCTCTTCTGATACAGTCAATGACGTCACGTGTAGACATGGGCGGTGCCGATATTGTCTCAAGTAGGTGCAGTCTATATTGTGTCATATGAATGGTGTCTTTATTGTGTCATGGGAGTGGTGTCTATATTGTGTCATGGGGGTGGTGTTTATATTGTGTCATGTGAATGGTGTCTATATTGTGTCATGTGAATGGTGTCTATTTTGTGCCATGTGAATGGTGTCTATATTGTGTCATGTGAATGATCTATATATTGTGACATGGGAAAGGAGTCTATATTGTGTCATGTGAATGGTGTCTTTATTGTGTCATGTGAATGGTGTATTTATTGTGTCACGTCAGTGGTGTCTATATTGTGTCATGGGAGTGGTGATAATATTATTTCTTGTGAGTTCTGTCTATATGTGTCATGTGAATAGTGTCTATATTGTGTCATGTGAATTGTGTTTATATTTTCTCATGGGAGTGGTGTCTATATTGTGTCATGTGAATGGTGTCTATATTGTGTCATGTGAATTGTGTCTTTAATGTGTCACGTGGGTGGTGTCTATATTGTGTCATGGGAGTGGTGTCTATATTGCGTCATGTGAATGGTGTCTATAATGTGTCATGTGAATGGTGTCTATATTGTGTCATGTGAATTGTGTCTATATTGTGTCATGTGAATTGTGTCTATATTGTGACATGTGAATGTTGTCTATATTGTGTCATGTGAATTGTGTCTATATTGTGTCATGTGAATTGTGTCTATATTCTGTCATGAGAGTGGTGTCTATGTTTTGTTAAGTGAATGGTGTCGATATTGTGTCATCTGAATGGTCTATTTATTGTGTCAAGTGAATGGAGTCTTCATTGTGTCAAGTGAATGGTGTCTTTATTGTGTCACGTAAGTGCTGTCTGTATAGTGTCATGTGGATTGTGTCTATATTGTGTCAAGTGAATGTTGTTTTTATTGTGTCCCGTGAGTGCTGTCTATATTGTGTTATGTGAATTATGTCTATATTGTGTCATGTGAATTGTGTCTATATTGTGTCATGTGAATTGTGTCTATATTGTGTCAGGTGAATTGTGTCTATATTGTGTCATGTGAAGTGTGTCTATATTGTGTCATGTGAATTGTGTCTATATTGTGTCATGTGAATTGTGTCTATATTGTGTCAGGTGAATTGTGTCTATATTGTGTCAGGTGAATTGTGTCTATATTGTGTCAGGTGAATTGTGTCTATATTGTTTCATGGGAGTGGTGTCTATGTTTTGTTAAGTGAATTGTGTCTTTTTTGTGTCATGTGAATTGTCTATTTATTGTGTCATGTGAATGGTGTCTTTATTGTGTCATGTGTGTTGTTTCTAAAGTGTCATTTGGTAAGTTTTTATTGTGTCAATGCACAATTTCTTATATAACACCACTTCCATCCACCAAGACAACTCATGTGTGACTTGTGCCACGCTTACACTCAGAGTTATGGTCCTTGAAACATGCAACATAAAGGTCAATAAAAATTAGAGAACTTGACACAAAGCCATGAAACTTCAAAGAATTGTGTAGCGGGCCGCATGCGGCCTGCGGGCCGTAGTTTTCCCACCCCTGCTCTAGGTGGTTGATCATAAAAATAATCAATACTCTGTTGACCTTACAAATGAACCATGCTAGAATGACCTAACAAATACGCTGCACACGACTGATTATAGAAAGGATGTACCCAAGTGAACTTTCACGGGAAAATATAAGCGGAAAATTTACAGTAAAATTATAAAGATAATTTGTTTTTTTATTATAAACAAAAAAAAAACAACAACCTTATTTTAACCAAAGTGAAATTGGATTTTTCAATTTCTGAACAGGGTGAATACGTGTAATTTCTTAAAGTGTAATCTTCTTGTCAAAACATTTCGGTCAACGCCTCTTGTATTTTAAAAAGCGGTTAACTGAAGAATTCAGGGGATTTTCAGGTTATTAACAATTGTTGTGTACTCAAACACATCAATGACTATTACGTTCTTATTAAATCCCTTAGATTAACTTCACCGTCGTCTCTTTGTCCGTACATTGGAAAAACAAAAGTAAAAAATGACCCATTTTCTGTCATGCTATCGAGCTTTATTTCCGCACATAGACTCATGTCACCTAACAATGCGTTGTATCAAAATTTCGGATCGATCGAATGTACAGTAAAATAAATTAATGCACTTTTAGTTTATCTCTATATTAATGTATAGTAGCTGTCTGCTGTTGCTGACATGCACGTGTTCAGTCCAACCATCGATGACCACACCCCCATCCCCACCCGTCCCGTTTCACATCATTTTGGGTGTTCAGTCCCGTTCAGTCTGTAAATGGTTGAACATCATTTAAACATTTAGTTCTGTCTCACAAATAAGGTTTGTAGTCAAAAACTTTGTTATGTATGTTTTTAAAAAAAAAAAACACTTGTGGTTGACTTTCATACGACCAGGAGTTATCAGTCGTAAAACTAAACTAATGCAGTGTCCCCATATTTTTATTATTATGTTAAATAATTTATGATAATATTGTGTAAAACAATAAGGGATGTTAGCGATTAATTTTAATTTAATCGTTATCTTTTGACTAATAAGCGAATAATTAATCGTTGATTTCCATTAAGACCAAAAATTGAATTTTTTGATGTCATAAGTAACACTTTTTAAACGTTCTTGTTGAAAATCTAAAAAAAACACTGTAATGTATCCTTAATATATCATCTGTTAACCAACTACGCAAAAATACAAGTGTGTTGACATTATTTGGTTCAAGTGATGAGCGGGTCTAACTGAGAAATATATCCATGATTATTCACAAGGGACTGAGGTAACTGCTGTACACATAAACGGTCTTGGCGAGGAATGACACTATCGGATAACGGTGTTTATTAAGTTTCCACCATTGTAGAGAGTTAATGGATTCAGAAACTTTCTTCTCAGTTTTGCAACTCAGTACTTCATGAGAAGAGCTGTAGTCATTTTCTGTCTCTGAGTCAGATTCCATTACTGCCAATAGCTAAATATGCTTTTCATTTGGCTCGACAAGTGTTTAAAGTGTCAGAACAATGGTAGGCAAACTTTATCAATAATTTCGACATTCATATCTGTCAATAGTTTAAAAACCAAAATGTTCATGTAATCTTCTGGAAATTTATTATTTATTGGCCAATTTTTTACATTTTATTTATTTATTTATTTTTTTTTTTACTTTAAATAATCGGTAAGTGATTGGTCGATTATTGTTAAAAATCATTTAATCATTAAAATTTTAACGATTAATCGGGAAATTAAACGTTAAATGTCGCAGCCCTAAAAATAATGTTTGATTTTATTATGTACCATCGGTCTCTGTAACAGAACAAAGAGATACACATTTAGGAGAACATTCCAACTTCCAACGCAGACGGTATTGTGTCCAAAAATTATTTATTCCATTTATAGTCATTATAACGTGAGAAAAGTTTTTTTAATATCAAAATATCCTTATAAATATTACAATAAATGAAATAAACATGGTTTTTAATGTGTGAAAATTCAATTTTAAATATTTTTTTTAAAAAATATATTTAACATACGTTGCCTTTTCTCACTGTTTTTATATTTCCACTATTAACCATCAAGGCATTGTGCCTGGTGTTTTTGCAATATCAAATATCGCCCCGTAGGATGCATGATAAACATTGTATTGTCGTGTGTAACTATACACTTGAAAAGTATTTCTGACTCATAAAAGAATTCTTAGATCATTGTTCCAAAAATGTTTAAGTTAATTATTGCAGCTTTAATCCGTGTTCTAAAACCATTAATGAAATAAATAACGCTTTCCAGGATCGTTGTAAACTATAAACTATATCCATTACATCCCAGGGGAAATTATAACGGAAGTGCGTCACACGAGTGGAGATTGTTGCATTTATTGTAACGGTACTTTGTACCAACCGTGCAGATTTCTCTCCAACTATTGTTATAGAAGTGCGTCACCGTGGTGGGGATTAGTATGCAACTAGCTCACCAAAGAGCATAACACCATTAGAGTTTTAAAGTGTCCTAAATTCGAAAACCAACAATTATCATAGTGAACTTCGAAAAATATGACATTCACTATTGAATAGCTGGAAAATTGATCTGAATAATGACTGCCATAGCATACATAAAGTAAGGTTGATATTTTGTACTTAATTTTTTTTTTTTTTTTTTGAAATGCAACAAAGGAAATAAAAAATAAAATAAAAAAGTAATTGAACAAAAAATATTACGCATATGAAAATTCAAGCGCCAGTGAAATGAGTTTGAAAAAAAAATATTTTCTACTAAACATTTAGCCAAGTTTTTATATTAAAAAACGTTATACATTTATTCTTAGTTCCGCAGAAAACCAGGTTGTGTTTGATTCTTTATTTAAATTATTTCTTACGAAAATCTATTACAAAAACCTATTTCCCAAATCGACATTTAAAACAAGATGAATAACTCTAAATTTCAGGTTGCGCGGGCTGAAGGGCAACTCTGTCGCGCACCAGGGGTTTATAATCCAGTTAAATCCCGCGGATGTTGGCGAGGTAATATCATCAGCGATCAACGCCCGAGATGGCTGTAGCCCAGGTCCGAGCGGACAGTGCAATAGCCCCCAATCCCCCCCCCCCGAGGGTCAATTTATGGTGTTGATAACTGCTAAATATGGTATCACGATCACTCTTGTTATATTAGAGATGGGTGGGTGGATGGGTTGATGGGTGGATGGATGGATGGATGAATGGATTGATGGGTGGATGGGGGGAAAGAGAGATAGAAAGAGCGATGTAGAGAGAGGGTGAGGCAGTGGCGTAACGTGGGTATGTGCCGTCCGGGACAGAACCAAAATTTGCCGCCCCCCCCCCTGCCGAAAAAGATATTAACACTGTATTTGTAAACTACTTGTAAAGATAGTTTTTATTAGAAAGTAATAATGACTTTGTAATAGAGATACAAAGAAAAGATGTGTTTCTTTAATTTCTTTTACAAAATTAAAATGTTCTATTTTTCCTGATTGCACCCTCCTTCGTGTATCAATGTTTTCAGCCTTGCCACCTCAATAGCCACAACTGAAATAGTAATCGGTAATGCCTGAAGAGTCTAATTAATTTTTCATTAACTTAATTTTAGAGCAGCTATTTTAAGATCTTGCATTAATTAAGGCTATTGTAAGCAATGTTCAAAATAATTATATTATTTTAGGCAAGGTAACTTGGTACCTTAATATCTTTATAAAATTTTAATAATCAAGTGGTCTTTTATTCATTAATTCTTTTTTTTTTTACCCGTGGGGTGAAATAGTCTTTGTTTGACAATGACATTTGAATACTCTAATTTAGAGGGAACATTTCAAAGTCCTGCAGATCGCCTGCATGGTGTACGAAAATTGTATAAATTTTCCAAATACTATTTACCTGCCAAAATCTCATTTGAATTTCTACAATAATCTCATCTTATGCATAATAGAACTTTCTTTTCAACTGTTTATCTAAATAACATGGATTCTTATTTTGGATCACCAAAAATTTTTTGTTCTGGTAATTTGATTTGAAAATTCAATTTAAAGGATGGGTTCTCCAAAAATTTTTTTTATCAAATTTCAAAGCATCGTTAAAGTACCCATTAATTTCTCTGTGAGCATTTTCTGCTTAGCATATTTCAAGCACAAAACATTTTAAAATTATTTCCTGCATCTTTGACATAGAATCGAAAATAAAAAGATTTTATTGTGACTAGCAAAGTTCCTGCGTCTGTTGGTCTGATGAGATTTTTCTTTATGCCTCTGTCAGTTTTTCTATAGCTTTTCAACATTCTAGTGTAACAAAATAGATAATTCGTTTCAGTTGGATTATCATGTTAACAAATTAGATTTAATGAACAATTTGAGCAAGATTTGACAGTGAGATTTTATGTTATTGCGTCTTCTTTAACGCCTGTATACTTTCCAGCCATAAAGAAGAAGTATTAACACATGAAGATCTCCAGCAATCTATTATTTTAAGATCACCATTGATTAAAAATCATTTCAGAAATGTAAGCAGATTCACTTTTACTTCAATGAAATATTTTATAGATTCTATAATGTCTACTTTCTTTATTTCAATCGATCATTACATATCCCATAACTGGACTTGTTTGGTTATTATGTGAAATATATGAAGAGCTATTGAATACAAAAGAACAATATGGGTTACCTTGTTCCTGAAAAAAGTATGATTTTTACGATCTGTATCTCTTAAAATTGCTATGAGCTCAATTTGAATTTTAGATGACACTTTTTAAAACCTTTTTTTCATACAAAGTCTGGGAGTGCGCGATTGTACTTGGCAAGCTAATGCATTGGTTCCGGAATATTGCCTTCATTTGCAATAGTATTGTCCTCTCTGTGACTAAAAAAAACATATTTACTTTTGCCAGACATAAATAATGTAAAAAATTTAAACAAAAAATCCTGCCACTTGTTTTTTTTTCCTTTCAATTCTTTTTTTATACCAGATCTGATGCTAACCAATTTAAAAAAAAAAAAAAACATTGGAAAAGTTGAGCTCTTGTTCGTGAGTGACCAATTCTGGATATATGGTTTTTAAGTTTTATTAACTAACAATTGTGTTCATTATTTTTCATCAGAATCAGTGCCAGTTTCGCATCTATCAACAAACATGGTTTTAAAAGCTTTTATCATGTTAGCGCCATTGTTCGTAATAACTAGCATGACTTGGCTAGTTTTTATACCCCATTTTTTGAAGCAATCGCTAACTTTAGCAGAAATCATATCCCTTGTATGAGGATGATTAACAGTAAACACTTTCAGTGTTAAATGTTCACTTTGCTGTATAATTGGATTGTACAAACATGCCGAAACATCAAGGAACGCTGCCAAATATCCAAGCAAAGGGTAAGACGCCGGGCATGTTGTATATTCTCTTTAACCTTCATTTTGAGTTCTCCACACGCCGATTTTAAAGCCGTTTGTATAGCTGTACGGCCTGGTACTTGAAACTTTGGATCCATTGCCTGGCAGAACTCTCTGAATGCCTCATGCTCGAACTGTACATGTAAATTGCATTATTTCATTATTGTAATTATTTTACAATTGACATTTTATAATTGCATATGAATTATTATGTAGCAATATACAGCCATTTTTATTTATTCTTATATTGATTCAATGAAATGAATAACATTTAACAGATGTGCTATTTTAGCTGCCATGTGTACAAATTTTTAACTATTTTAAGTATTCTAACAATTATTTTTCTCAAGCCCTGTCCTGTCCCATAATAAAATTAGTGATACTGCTGCCCATATTAATACACATAAAATTATAATGAAAAAGTTTTGTTTTACAATTTAATGTTCGTAAGGTTATGATATTACATGTATGATATGTCACATGTGTCTTTATGTGACTTTTTGTTTATAGGTTCTAAGAAGTAGTAACTATTAAGAAATAAATAATACATTATTACTTACCAACGACGTGGAAACAACAGTTTTCGCTATGAATCGTGTTAGAGCTTGCATTCTAGAAATATTTTCAGCAGACTTGTGCAGAATATTTGTGTTTATTAAGTTTATTACCAAACATGTCGGTAATTTTCCTTGAGGCAGAAGAGTTGGAAGCTGGCAACTTGGTTGATTTACTGGGTGCTGCCGCTACGTTAATCTTCTCTTTCTCTTGCATGGCATCATTTTCTTTCTTGTGGCAAGCTTTTAAATGCCGTTTTAGATTTGTGGGATTCCTTCCCACGAGCAGTCTTTCGCATTTCTTACCGTCGTTAGTCACCAAACATTCACGTTGGTTTAAATATATACGGTTCGTGAAATAATCCCAAACATCACTCGATTTTAAGCGTCCACTTACTACACCAACACCAGTTCCTGCTGTTGTTATTGCCAACTTTAAACTTTAATTAATTGTATTATTTTGATGACTTATATTATCGCCCAATTGTAGCGCATGCGCGATCATCAAAGAAATTAGGTCATAATAATTTCTTAGAATATATGGTTGCCCCCCAGACCACAGTACCGGAAAAGAACGATAAATGGGGATTTTAGTTTTTATTTCGTTGGGGAGTTTTAGTTTCAGTTTTTATTCAGTCTTTTGTCTATCAGATTTAGTTTTCTTCTAGTTTTAGTCTTGCTGCTAATTTTAATTTTAGTTCTCGTTGACAAAAGAGTCAACATTTTCGTTAACGAAGGTTTTAGTTTTAGTTTTCGTCGACGAAAACAACACTAGACCTATCCAACTCTACTTCCCTGTCATATCCCACTCTCCGTCCCTGTCCTATCCCACTCTCCGTCCCTGTCCTATCCCACTCTCCGTCCATGTCCTATCCTACTCTCTGTGCCTGTCCTATCTGAGTGTCCCGATCTCGATCTCACGAGTGTGTCCTCTCTATTACCCTTCAATCTCCGCCCCCCCCCCAAAAAAAAAATAAATAATCCATTGTCAGAGATAATCTGTCAATCATCCGGAAGCACCCCTAGAAAAGACGGGGGTGTGGCCACTTTGACATAACCATCTCTAGTGACACCCCCAATCCCACCCCTTATCTATTTCCCCCACCATCCAGGCCATCTGGACGTGTGGTCAATCTTTAATCTACCGCGGTTCATTTCACACCTCGGACTTCCGCTGCCCGCTACTCCTTTGATTTCCCAATTCAAGCGAGATAACATTTTGCGCCAGAACGTCACATTTTGCACCTTCAGTCCACTGACCACCTGGACTCACTCCCGTTCTGCATCCGTTGGCCCACGTGGCAACCTCAAAGGACCAGCCGTCTCTTTGAGTGCTGACTAACCGCCTTTAGGGCTTCCACAATAGTCCTCCTCTTAACTGTGCACCTGATGTTTGGTTGTCTCACTTCAAATCTGTCATGTTGAGGCCTTCCCGCAATGTAAATAAAATATATTACAACATTTAAATATCAGACAAGTTTACAAGTACTTTACATACATCTATACTAATAAAAGGGAAAGCCCTGACTGACTGACTGACTGACTGACTGACTGACTGACTGATTCATCACTAATTCTCCAACTTCCCGTGTAGGTAGAATCATGAAACTTTGGGAAGTTGTTAAGTACCCTATGACTACAAAAATTGGCGAAAAATAATTTTGAAAATCTCAGTCCTGTGGGGCCGGGGGCCCAAAATTATTTTTTGCCTACATCACTAATTCTCCAACTTCCCGTATAGGTAG
>MUZC01000590.1:190873-209368 GCA_002072015.1 Radix auricularia | reverse complement strand
GTGGAGCTAGTCAGTGGAACTAGTCAGTGGAGCTAGTTAGTGGCGGAGGAACCAGTGAGAAGAAATCTCAGACAGGAGATCAAGAGCTAAGAGGAGGGGAGCAGGTGGCAGTACCTTGAAGAAGCCAGTGACCAGTGGGGAAGGGGCCGAATGCCAAGCTGACCACAGAGCGGAGCTACGCTTGATTGGCCAGACCGAAGCACAGCCTTCCAACCAGTCCTTTGGCCACGCCCAGTCCATGAGGGACGTGGGCATCATTTCCAACTATTATTATAATTTATCATAGACGTAGATATTGTAATCCAGTATATGTTTACTAATGCAGTTCCATGTATATATGTATATATCTTTAATGTATTAAATATTTATATCTTTGTCACTTTCACTTAGGCGTTACTTTTCTATTTATTAGTGATAGGCTTTATGTCGTTTAGTTATATTCTTATTACTAGTATAGGCTATAGAAGAGTTAAAGTTAACTGTACCCTAGACACAGTACTCAACAGTTGGGAGCTCTGCATTTGTGCGAGCACACCCCAATATTCAATCGTGTGGACCCGCTCTGTATGCAACAGTCGGGCCACCGAATATTCAACACACCCCTTCCCCCCAAAAAATATTTTCTTTTTGAAAATGAGCAATGCTCATTGAGCATGTTTCAAATCATTTTTTTGTCATTTTGGGTTTGTTTTTAGTATAAGGCTGCACTATAATATTGAAAAACACGTGAAGCCATGTAAATTTTCATTAAATAAAGTGTCATTAATCAAATATTTAAGCTTAACTTTCACTTATAGTTGTGCGTTTTTTATGTGACGTCAAATTTATTTAAACTATTCCCTCTCGTAACAAATCTGGCACCCCAAGGTGATTATCAAATTTATTTGTGAGGATCCTCTTTCACACTCAATCGAAGAAATGTTGTTCTTATTCTACTAATTATAACTAGTATGATATATATGGTCCATATATATCATATTAGAAGAATAGCAGCGTTTGCCACTTGGTTTGTTTATTTGTAAACTGTAATTTACGTCATTCCCTGTTAGTACCCACTGTAAAAAGAACTGACAGTATGTAAAATGCCAACAATTTATATAAATACACACAAAGCTGGCCAAAAAAAGGTATGGTAAATCAATTCGCATGAGTTCACACTGAAAGAAATTACTTGAAGCAAATAATAGAAGGAAATATTAGAAGCACATAACAAATATTTTATCTACATATTTGTACTGAATATTTAAGTCTGTGTGCAATTTGACTAAAGCTTAAATTTATTTTTATTCGACATTGTTAGAGATAATAGATTCACTACAATAACTGATTTTACTTTTTCGAATTAATTAAATTTTGAGTGATTTTATGGCATGAATAGCTGGAAAACATGGATTTTCGTTATTAAGTCAACTAAATTCATTAAGCTTAAAAAAAATATATATAATGTAAATACTTTTTACGTAATACAAAATGGTTAATGTTACCATTAAAAATAATTATAAAAACAAACATATTTTAGTCCAGGTCTCACTAAAGTGGGGTAAGCCTCACTTTATACTTATACAATTTTTGTACTTAATGGTAGGATTATTTATAAATATTTCTTCATGTTCTTTTTATCCCTAAAGAAAACAATACCTGCTGAGAAAACTATCTAACTGTACCGATAAGTCTACTAAAATAAGCACATTTACTAGAGGCCTTAGATTAATCTCTTAAGACCTTGGCTAATACTTTGGCAACCTGCTCCATCTGCTTAGCAGTGCCATAAAACATTATCTTCACGTGGGACTCATTTGCCTCCCGTACCCCTCCGGCTATGTCTAGTGCGGGACACGACTTCATCGTTTGTGTGACCGTCTCAGAGGCTTGGCTGCAATGAAGGCAGTTCGAGTACTTGTTCCAGTTTGCTAAGTTACACGTATATGATTTACAAAATTTAGAATCAAACCCAAATTTGAGCTAATTGGATAAAGGTATCAAAATTATCTTTACTAAAATAGTACATTCCAGGCCGTAATTATTGATGCAAATTGTGTGCAAAGATTTTTGTAGCTATCGATTTTCTACCCACATCTTGGTAATTAAGAATTTTTAAAAAAATACAATTTAGTCTGTTAAATTAATAGGTTAGTACTAAAAATAATTACCTAGGACATCTCGTTATTAAAACAAAATACAATTAACATTTAATCAATATATTCTTAATTAAATTTTCGAATTTTTATTTCCACGTGTACCTGGTGTCATTTCGAGTCAGCTAGTCATCGAAAGCAGAGCTCGTTTTAACGTCTGATAAATACGTGTCTAAATTTGTCCATCAAATTCTTTGGTATGTACGCTAAAAAGGAAATTACATGCTTAGTAATTGTTAGTCTGGTAGAAGTCAACATGCTTAGTAATTGTTAGTCTGGTGGGAGTGAACATGCTTAGTAATTGTTAGTCTGGTAGAAGTCAACATGCTTAGTAATTGTTAGTCTGGTAGAAGTCAACATGCTTAGTAATTGTTAGTCTGGTAGAAGTCAACATGCTTAGTAAGTTTAGTCTGGTAGAAGTCAACATGCTTAGTAATTGTTCGTTTGGTAGAAGTCAACATGTTTAGTAATTGTTAGTCTGGTAGAAGTCAACATGCTTAGTAAGTTTAGTCTGGTAGAAGTCAACATGCTTAGTAAGTTTAGTCTGGTAGAAGTCAACATGGTTAGTAAGTTTAGTCTGGTAGAAGTCAACATGCTTAGTAATTGTTAGTCTGGTAGAAGTCAACATGTTTACTAATTGTTAGACTGGTAGAAGTCAACATGTTTAGTAATTGTTAGTCTGGTAGAAGTCAACATGCTTAGTAATTGTTAGACTGGTAGAAGTCAACATGCTTAGTAATTGTTAGTCTGGTAGAAGTCAACATGTTTAGTAATTGTTAGTCTGGTGGGAGTCAACATGCTTAGTAATTGTTAGTATGGTAGGAGTCAACTTATAACTTTTCGAGGTAACTGAATGCTTTTTTAAGAAACTTAAAATATGATGATATTAAACAGTTGACGTTGATAGAATTAATATTAAGCTAAGAATATCCTTGGTAATCACATTTGATAAGTTGTGGTAGATTAGTCTTCGGATAAATTGTAGTAATTTATAAATTTTTTGTATTGTTGTTTCTCAGTTATTTAATAATAATGTAAAATTTCCCTGAAGTTAATTGTTTTTATCTTATTTGAATAAGGTGCGCTTTAAACCATGACACGATTTCCAACTTGTATTTTGATGACTTTGTGCGTCCTATCTGGAATCTATTGCGATTGTGACTGTAAGTAAATAACAGTATCATTAACAACCTTTATTTCAATGACTAAAGTTTAACTGACTGAGTAGTTCTGAGATAAAATCATTTTATTAATTGTTTACATTTTTAACATGTAAGATTTACACCCAAATAAAATTTAATTTGGAAATAAATCAAATTTTAAAAAAATGTTTTTAAAAAAANAATTCAACTTTTACTGTACTTTTTAAATAATAATAATAATAATGAATCCTTTTTATGTCCAAACAAATTAACAATAGTAAAATTCCATTAAATCATTAAAGTAAATCTTTTGAAAACACAAGTAAAAAATAGAACACGTATAACTAACATGAAAAAATGAAAATTTTTTGGACAAAATGTATGATGTTTCCATTTCCTTACTTCTCACCATAGCGTACACTTTATCCATTACATGAACAAAGTTTTTAAAGTTTGGTGAGCCACATCTACACATTTGGAAATATATCATCTCAAATGAGACGACATAATTGTATAGCTTACGATTTAGTCAATACTTAGTCCAGCTATACTTAATTAGTCTTTTCAGCTTGCAACTGAGGCAACAAGTAAATTAGTAATAGTTTGGTTACTATTGCTTACGATTTATAAAAAAATGAGCAAGATTTCCAGATTTATCAGTTTAGCCTAAAACATTAGGCTACAGATGAACTAGAGAAATATTAAGACTTTTAACAGCGTTTTTACATGTCACATGTAGTTCACAAAATATTCAGAAAAGATGTTATAATAACACTAAAGTCCATTAGCAGCTTTCAGTAAGCTTAATAAAATCCCTATTAACACGTCAGCACTCATATACAACGTTTTGCCGCGAGATTCAAGTATGATAAACTTTTGATTTGTGCCCAAGTTGTTGCCGAAATTCAACGAAAGAGTAGGTACAGGTGGTGACAGTTAGAGAGATTGGAACAAGACAGGCATGCCTCAAGAGTGTTTGGTCAGGGCATATGTCCCAGATGGAATGGCATGCAATTAGGATCATGTTGATAATGATGAAATCGTATAATTTGCATTAACGAACTAAACAATAATACCTTTTTTTAAATCACTTAACATCGGAAACGGTCTTCTTTGTATCATTAAACACCACAAACATATTATTTGAATCACTAAACTTTTTTAAAAAAGTGTCTGACAGAAAAGAGAGGTGGTCTGTGATCTTTCTTACAAAAGGAAGCCAACTCTCTTAATTCAAACTATGACAAACACAAGCACTTGATAGGAGACCCCCCCCCAACTTGCTCTCTCACAACAACGGTATTCAATGTACAGGCAGAAATCACATATTACCCGCTCGTATGCCGATCCTCCAGAGTATGCCGATCCTCCAGAGTATGCCGATCCCCCAGAAATTTCCCCTTAGATTTTGTCTAAAAAAGATAATCCTTAGAACGAGTATAAAAACGTTATTTTCTTAAACACCTTTTTTATTTTGTCACGGACAATTTAAAATAAATTTCAAACACTTTTGAATTTAACCCATTAAAAAAACTATCATACGTTTCTTTTGTTGTAATAAAGGGACATGCATTGATCAACCTGTTAAGGTTTACACTACTTACACCATGACGCGATATGGTTTTTTATCATGTAGGGAGCCTTATTATCCTCCCGAAGTCACGTGAGTACATTTTTAAAATTTTTAATGACGCAAAGAGTTTTACATGCGTGATATGTATAGTTTTTTAAATCTTGCTCCATTTGTAACGATCAATGATAATATTAATCAAAAGACCAGGATATACATTTCTTTTTATATATATATGTGTATATATATATATATATATATATATATATATATAGAGAGAGAGAGAGAGAGAGAGAGATGGATAGATAGAGAGAGAGAGTGAGAGAGATAAAGTGTGTGTCCTCTGATGGCAAAATAATCCTATTTAACACTAAATTTTAGTCCGCGTGACTGAAAAAGAACGAAAGGTGTCACTTCTGTGGGGTTTAGTTTACGGTCCTGTTGTCTATTAACCTCAAAGAAAATGGAACCAATCCATATCATAGAGCGCCAGTGAGCTCGTTTACTGGCTGCTGCCTCTCAGGAGTCTAGTCTATTTCAAAGGAATCGATTTCAGTTTAAATTGTATTCTTGTAGAGCTTACGTGGTCCACCTCATGATCTGTGAACTTCAGTGAGCTGGCCATAGAAGATTTTCTTTGGAAAGCGAAGGTCGGGCATGCGCACTACATGCCCCGCCCAGCGTAGTTGGCACTTCATGTGGCTGGTGTTGATCCTGGGTAGTCATGTCCAGTGAACTTTTTCCAGCCTTTTTATTTTAAGAACTTTTCTTAGGCTTGTGGTGTAGCAGTGGTTAAGCTAACTCACATGGCGTTGGTATACAATCCAAGTTTCACAGAGATATAGCAAAGTGGGGAGAATTACAACTTTGTAAACTTTTAGTTTTGCTTGGATGCTGATTCCCCTTCTGTTCCAGACACTGTCATTCAAACTGTCTAATGCTGCGATGGCCCTGGATAAAGTCACGTCATTTTGACACCAATGTTGGCTTCTGCGAAAGTGTTTGGACAAGATAACTAAAGCGGCTCACTGCGTTGATTTTGTTGACGTTGATGATTATATTAGACTCAGTGATGGAGACGGGTGCAGTGGATGGCCATGATGTCCTGTCTGTCTTGTCATGCCCTTAGCGTTCCACCACACTTTGCTGAGACTCGCCTTCTTGATCGTTGACCATCTAGTGGTTCCTCCGCTCAGTCCATCGAGTCCAGTCTTCACGTGCACAGGTAGACATACCTAGGTCACCGAGGGTTTGAGACTCACGGCTACCCTCACAAGGTTTAGCCAGCCAGTCGAAGTTGTTGTCCGGGGTGTGGCCACTGCGCACGCTACAGTTTCTAGGAGCCACTGGTGAGAGCTGAGTGTCAAGTGGGGACCAAGAGTGGGAGAACTACCCCCTAGAGAGTACGACGTGTCCCCCCACCTGTCGTGCCTCTGGATCATTATGGTCTCGGGCGAGAGAGTGAGATCGACGAACTGCGCAACTCTTTCTCACTTAAATCCAAGTCACCGCGCAAGTCACTTTTTTCATCCATCCCATCCCATAACTCACATCACCACCAAGTCCTGTGGCGACAGGCAAGCGACGAAGCGGCAGGTGTGGGTACACTGGGAGCCGTAGCCGCGACCCTGCACACAGGCGGCCCAGGGCATTGGGTCGTTCTTCACCGACACGGAGCAGAGGTGGAGTCCGGCAGCCCCCTGGGTGACTGAGCAGCCCTTTTTAGGAGTGCACTGCTCACCTCCATGGCATGAGGAAGGGGCTAGAAAAGGTGCCCTAAACATTGCCTGCTCCAGCCTTCCCTAGCCAGCTTACCGCGGCTGGTGGGGACCCTATACCAGCGGTCGAAATATAAAAAAGAAATTGAGGATAGTTCCTCTCACATTGGGCGCATGGAATGTGCGCACCCTCCTGGACAGAGATGATGCAAATAGACCTCAGAGGAGAACAGCCCTGATTGGTAAAGAACTCGCCAGGTATAACATAGACATCGCAGCCCTGAGCGAGACAAGGCTTGCGGGCGAAGGTGAGCTCTGTGAAAAAGGCTCCGGCTACACATTCTTCTGGAGTGGCAGACCCAACGAGGAGCGGCGTGAAGCAGGAGTTGGCTTTGCGGTGAGGACAACCCTTGTCGGAAAAATGACTGGACTACCCAAGGGACTGAATGACAGGCTCATGACCATGAAACTTCCACTGTTAGCTGGTAAGAAGCATGTCACCATCATCAGTGCATACGCCCCAACCATGACCAACCCAGATGAAGTCAAGGCAAAGTTTTACGAAGAACTTCACGCACTCATTGCCGACGTTCCAAAGGAGGACAAGCTCATCTTGCTAGGTGACTTCAACGCAAGAGTTGGCAAGGACTACTGTGCCTGGGAGGGAGTACTTGGACACCATGGAGTGGGCCAATGCAACAGCAATGGCCTTCTTCTGCTTCAGACTTGTGCTGAACATGAACTGCTAATCACCAACACGATCTTCCGCCTCCCTACCCGCAATAGGACATCATGGATGCACCCCCGCTCGAAGCACTGGCATCTTATTGACTATGTCATCGTTAGGAAGAGGGACAGACAGGATGTAAGAGTGACCAAGTCCATGTGCGGTGCTGAATGCTGGACAGACCACCGCCTCATCCTCTCCAAGCTCAACATTCGTATTGAGCCTAAACGGCGCCCGCAAGGGAAGAAGGCCCCCAAACGGCTGAATGTTGCCAAGCTGAAGACCACCAGTGGCAAGCAGTCATTCGTGATTGCTCTGGAGGAGCGCTTAAGATCCACCTCCCCGGAAAACCAGAACGTGGAGGCAGATTGGACATCGCTTAGAGAGCTGATTTACACCTCAGCTACAGAGACCCTGGGGCCCCAGACCAGAAAAAATAAGGACTGGTTTGACGAGAATTGCGAAGTCATCAAGCAGTTACTGGATGAGAAACACCAACTCCACCAAGCTTACCTCAATAACCCAAAATCCACTTCAAGGAGAGAAGCATTCAACAACATACGTAGAATTGTACAGCAGAAACTCCGTCAGATGCAGGACGATTGGCTCAGCAAAAAAGCTGATGAGATCCAATGCTATGCAGACAGGCGTGATTATAAGCACTTCTACGAAGCCTTGAGAGAAGTGTATGGCCCAACGTCCTCAGGCTCAANTCCACTTCTCAGCGAAGACGGCAACACGCTCATCTCGGACAAAGGGAAGATCTTGGAGAGGTGGGCTGAACATTTTAACAACATCCTTAATCGCCCATCGGCAATCAATGAAGAAGCCATCAATCGTCTCCCCCAAGTGCCAACAAACAAGGCACTGGATGACCCACCTACCTTGCTCGAGACCCAGAAAGCAATCTGTCTACTTTCAAGTGGCAAAGCACCTGGTTCAGATGCCATACCAGCTGAGGTATACAAGGAAGGGGGACCAGCCCTAACTGAAAGGCTCCACCAGCTATTTCTCTTGATATGGGAGCAAGAGAGGATCCCGCAGGATTTCAAAGATGCATCCATTGTACATCTTTATAAAGGAAAGGGAAATAGACTGGTTTGTGACAACCACAGAGGCATATCCCTGCTTTCTATCGCAGGAAAGATCCTAGCCAGAATCCTGCTAAACCACCTCACAGCTCATCTTGACCAAGGTCTCCTGCCTGAAAGCCAGTGTGGCTTCCGAAGAGAGCGAGGAACCATCGACATGATTTTTGCTGCCAGGCAACTACAAGAGAAATGCCAGGAGCAGAACTCTGACCTTTTCTCCACCTATGTTGACCTAACCAAGGCATTCGACACAGTTGGCAGAGAGGGTTTGTGGAAGATCATGGAGAAGTATGGTTGCCCAAGCAAATTCATTTCCTTGGTTCAACAATTCCACGAGGGCATGCAGGCCAGAGTCCAGGACAGAGGAGAGTCATCTGACCCTTTTCCTGTCACAAACGGTGTCAAGCAGGGATGCGTCCTGGCCCCAACGCTATTCAGCATCATGTTCTCTGCCATGCTGACAGAGGCCTTCAGAAACGAAGATGTTGGTGTTAAGCTGAGGTACCGTACGGATGGCAAACTGTTCAACCTTCGGAGGCTTCAGGCAAAAACCAAGGTCAGGACAGACACAATCAGGGACCTGCTCTTTGCAGACGATTGTGCCCTCAATGCTGCCTCAGAGGATGACATAAAACGCAGTGTTAACCTGTTCTCCAGCGCCTGCACTAACTTTGGTCTGACAATTAACACAAAGAAGACTGAAGTTCTTTATCAATCCGCGCCTGGAAAGCCTTATGTTGAGCCCATCATCACTGTCAACAACCAGAAACTCAACGCAGTGAAACGCTTCACATACCTAGGCAGCACACTGTCACACAATGTCACCATCGATGACGAAGTGAATGTCAGAATTGCCAGGGCCAGCTCCACTTTTGGCAGGATGTACCCGAATGTCTGGAACAGAAGATGCATTACCATCCAGACCAAAGTGAAAGTATATAGGGCAGTTGTGCTCCCTACACTGCTTTATGCATGCGAAACTTGGACCGTATATCAACGCCATGCTAAAAAGCTGAACCACTTTCACACAACAAGCCTCAGGAAGATTCTGGGCATAAAGTGGCAGGACAAAACTCCGGACACCACGGTACTAACCAGAGCTGGCCTCCCGAGCATCTTCACCCTACTGATGCAGTCACAGCTTCGCTGGGCAGGGCACCTAACCCGAATGCCAAATGAGAGACTACCAAAGAGACTCTTCTATGGCGAGCTTCAGGATGGCCAGCGGTCCCATGGTGGACAAAAGAAACGCTTTAAAGACACATTGAAAGCGTCTCTGAAAGCGTTTGCAATAAACCCAGACACGTGGGAGGAAGCTGCGTTGGACCGGTCCACCTGGCGCCAATCCATCCATGAAGGTGCCAGGACATGCGAGGCAAAAAGGATTAACGCCGCAGAAAAGAAGAGGCAAGCCCGAAAGGCCCGTGCTGTCAACCCTCCAGGAGACAATCAACTCATCCAATGTCCCTTCTGTTCCCGAACTTTCCGCGCCAGGATCGGCCTTGTCAGCCATCTGCGCACACATAGGCAAAACAAGTCCTAGCAACCCTCGGATGACTAAATTGGTCCTCGTCGATTCGACGGACGAACGAAACAAAAAAACGAAAAAGACTCAGTATAAGATGTGCCGGGGGCCGGCTGGTATAGAACTTCTTACTTCTTTGTGCACACACTGGCAAATGTATCAATGTAAATTGCAGTCGTGCTTCAGAGCCCACGTTAAAGTCTTCAGAAAAAAGATGTTCTAGGAGACTATCTAATTTGACCTTTAATTTGTCATTTAAACCTCTCGACGTTGAATAAACGACCATTAGTGCAATACGCAAAGCTCAGCCCTTCGTTTTTTTTCCTGATTATATTTCCGTGAATATGGCTGAGAACATAAGGTTAAACAATGTTGGGCTACATCCTTGCGTAACATATTTGTAACAAGAAATAGTTTAGAGGTTTCATACCAACATGAATTAGCCTTGCAATTGCTTTATATTTATTTGGACACCGATACCCAGCCGTAATCATCCATAGATCCCTTTACTGTAGAGTATGTCGAAGGTTTTGTCAGTCCATATAATTGAAAAAAAAAGTTCATATTCTGCTCTTGACACATTTCCTGGCTGTAAAGATCATGTCTATAATTCCACATGCTTTCCGTAAGCGACATTGGCTTTCTGGTAACAGAACATGATCTGGCGAGGATTTTTCCTACAATTGTTACCATTTACATCCCTTGATGAATATCGCAGGATTTGCAGTACCCATTTTAATTATACATATGGACTATGGAAGTATTTTAAAACCCAAGAGGATTGCCTCTTGCTGCCACATCATAAGTAAGATTTCATGAGGCTTTTCCAGTTTTCCAGTAGAACCATGCCAAACTTTTTGTTTAGTTCAGCTAGAAATAAGTCTGCACTAGGAGCATATCCAGTAACTAGTGCTCCTTGAATCTTGTACGTCAAGATGGCATTGCTATAATTTTAATTTGAAGACTTACTTAATAAAAATGATTAATAATTTTTTACACTTATATATGAAGAGAATACAGTTCTAAAACGAAACTGCATTTTTTGCAATTTAAAAATTTATAATATGTTTTGTAATACTTAAGATTTTTTTCTGATATTTGAAACTTAAATAGAATTTGACATATATTCTAAACAAAACTTTAAATTACTTTAACATAATATAAATTGACATGTTTAACAAAGTTGATTTACAGGTTAATAAATTTTTTGGTCAATTTTATTTTTTAAGATATGCTTTTTTCAGCTACACTTGGTACAAGTTGTTTCCGGGTGAAGGTTATCAACCTGCGACCCGTGACCCAACCGTAGGCATCTTTGATCACCACGGGTCACAATTAACCTACGACTCATTTACACCATTTTTAAGTCTTGCTGAGTACAAATGTGTGATTGGTAACTACAGGGACAACAATCGTCAAAAAATCTTTCGTATCCGCTCGCCTGGTATGTGTTTATTATTTTGAAAACAGTACTAGTTTCAACTAAAAAGTTTTGAATTTTTTCACAGAGTTTAATTTATTAAGTTACATAAAGTGTTAGAAAGATAAAAGAGAGTGAAACATTATTGTAATAAGTTTGAAAAAATTAGGTTTAAACACATATTGTTATCAATAATCATAATTTGAATTGAATGTCTATTACGTTCGTCTGTTCCGTCCGTCAGTCCCGTTCGTGACGTTGTAGAAAGCAGCGCTACAAAAATGATCAATAAATGTATATACCTTAGCAATTCTTTTCCCGATTAAGCTACTAATATTTCAAACAAGTGAACCAAAAATTATTCTTTTTGAACGTCCACATAAATTTGATAAATTTGGAAATTAAAAAAAATTAATAAATTAATGAAAGATTTATGTTACTCTAGCAGATCTGGGGTGCGTTGCATCGATTTCAGTAACAAAGAATAAAGTTAAAGCAACTAATAAATGGTGTGTTTGAAATATATTTTGTCAGAAACATACTTGGCAATGTGCAAAAAATGTCCAAGTTTGATAGGTAATGGATAAATTAAGTTATAATTAAATAGCGTAGAAAATAATAAACGACATTAAGAGGGCTTGCTCAAATACGAGTGATAATTTAATATTTTACTGCCATTGTACTCGCGCTATATTGCTCAATATCGTGTAAAATTGATTAGGGGTTCAAAAATTTAACCTGCAAAAAAAAAATTCATTTGGAGCCACCTGCGCCGGGGGAATGAACATTGCGACTTTATTGCTCGTTTGTAATGATGTTAGGAATCTAGAGTTTTTAAATACTAAAATGGGGAATGATTAGTGATATCAAAATAGCACACTCCCTACAAGCTAAAGGGCGTTTGGATCTAGCCCATGTAAAAGCCTAAATAAAAATGTTGATGGATGGCGTGTGTTAAAAAAAACTTCTCCTAAGGTCGAGATGAGATGGGCAACGCCAGGGTATTTCAAGCCTAGAAAAAAAATTGAATGGTAATATTACTACCCCAAACAACCACGAGGTTATGAGACTAATAAATTATTTCTGGTTAAAGAGATAGGCAAGTTAATTTTATAAGTAACTTTCACCAAAAGTAATATAAGAAAAAACGGCCTGTAGGGACCCTTGGTTGAATTATTGCTAAGATGTCTATTTCAAAATAATGTTCATTTAATTCAGTTACAACATGGATATATTCAACTAAATCGCTAAAAATTGAATGAGGAAAATATCTTAAACATATAGGGGGAAAAAAAACAGAAATTATAAGTTCAATGCCTTAAGCATTTTATTTTGGGCTATCAAGATATTATATACAAATTTTGGTTAAGATCACTTCTATTGCGCAGTAGCTAACGTATAATAATATTGTGAAAGATTTGGTCACACACTTGTTATTCTTATTAATCAAACACTGAAACTCCAAGACTGAATTTACAAATAAATCATGTTTAATTCCTTAACTTAGAAACACTTATTCCTAACTACATTTGTATTCCTAGCTCTGCCCTATCCATATCTCCGTCTGTCTCTCTCTTCTTGTGTCCCTAACTCCCCGTGTTATATACCCGTCAGTCTTTCATAAGACACGGTCAAGCTTGTTTGACTTAACCAATCTCTGGCGAGACTACCACACCCATGCTTGCTGCCGTCCACAAGCTTGCCTCGTTTATCGCCCGCACCCTGACCTCTTAAAAGGACACCGCTGGGCTGTGGTCAATCCCCGTCCACGTTAAAGGACCCAAGCTTGTCGTCCGTCGCCGGCCATATCAAAGGATCCAAGCTTGGCCTCGTTCCTCGGCCGCACCCATCCAGCTTCAAAGGACCCGTCCTTCTGGCGCCGACAATTCGCACCCAGGGCCTCCCCAATATACGGCCTCTTATTCGTTTACACTGGAACTCTCATTTCAGTACTTTGGTTTGTTATAATGGAAGCATGTTTTAGTAGTGTCTGAACAATTCACTACCATCACTTCTAGAGAACCTCTTACACAATTAGAAAGAAAATATTATTACTTGTAGTTAAATTAAGTTACGTTTAAGCAAATTAAGACTATCGCGGGGGAAGGGGAAGAAATTTTGTGTTAGTGTTATTTTGCTTGTTGTGTAAAATGCTTAAAAAGAGACATAATTAAGTTATTTGTATTCTCTAACAGCAATTACTCAAACAAACAATGGAGAGCCACCCAGAACTTACCAAATTCCACAATTCAGCTACCTTATGATGACTTGCACGTTCCAAGGTGAACTTGTGGGTGACGATTTTCAGTTTGTTTGGTCAAAAGTCAAAGATGGTCAGCTGAGATCGCTTCCTAATGACCAAGACCGTTTGTATATAGACCTGTCAGGTATCTATCATTCTTATGAAAACAAGTGGGTACACTGCTCTCACAAGTAACCACTATTCTTATATAACACAGCACGTACATGGCTCTCTCAGGTATCTATCATTCTTATGAAAACATTCGGGTATATGGCTCTCTCAGGCATCTATTATTCTTATTAACACTAGTGTGTACACTGTACATGGAACTCTCAATTATGTATCCTTCTAATCCAATGTAATAGTGTATAAGGTTCTCTTGATTTCTAATATTCTAATTATAACCAGTGTGTTCATGCACGTCTCAGGCACCAATCATTCTAATGAAAACTAGTCTCTACATTACTTTAACGGGTGTCATCTATTGTAATTTAAACATGTGAATTGAGACATACATATATCTTTTCAACCTACCCCTGGTGTTTATTACGCACATCCAAACACATGGACACGAATTTAAAGTAATTTAATTAATTAATTTCAAATAGTTTTATTGCATTATAAAGTTTTATCTAAAAGGATAAAACAAACAGTATCAAACTAAAAGCCTGCATCATTTACTTTTATCAATTAATACAAGAAGAGTGAGAGGACATAATGAGTTACATTTGTCCAGCTCTAAAAAATGTTACTTTTTTTTTCTACTCCTAAAACAAATTTTTACTAGATATTGTCAGTAATGCCATGTTATATTTATATTTCAGGAAATCTTCATTTTACTTATGTTCTAGAAATGGACGAAAACATAGTCGAGAATTCCCCATATCGCTGTGACGTATGGAGCAAGTTAATGTCAGGAAATGTCTTTGGAAACCATGCTTTCATAAATGTTACCGAGGGACGTAAGTTTAAAAAGGACAGAAACGATTCAATGCTTGGCAAACGTTGCAGACTTTCAAATAGATATTGCATTAAAAGCGGAAAAACCGGACACAAACAGCCGCAAAAACAAATGAAAATAGCGCGAACGTACGCCAGTGGGTTAACGCCGATGCATTGTTTTTTGGAGAAATGCGTTCTGCGGTTGTTTTTTACCTGCCCCGGCTTGCACAATCATTGCTTGCCAACGATATAGTGTCATTGGTTGTCCCCACATAGGTTCATCCCCATGTTTATTTTTTCGCGTTTTTTGCTTGTCCTAAATTCCGTTCTTTTCTTTTTTCTTTTTTTTTTTTACATATATAGATCATAACAACAAGCAGCGGGAAGGTAGTTGAAACAATTCTATCGCTTTGTCAAATAGACTGCTGCTCTAAAATGATGATCTTTATTACAACACCTTAACAAATTATTAGGCCTTGAACTCTTACATAAATACACATCAAAACATTTATCACAAGCATTTTAATAATTGCTTATGGACCGCATGCTTAAAGATTTATAAAATACCTATTACACAGATATTAACGACGCTTCTAACCAAACACACTTATGTGGCCTTCGACATTGACACGTCAAACGTCTCCACAAAAACTTTTTAAGCTTTAAGACTAATTCTAACGACGTCCACAAAAACAAATACTTTTTGACTGCTTTCGCACCACTAACCAATAACTTTAATAACAAAAAAGCGACCACCAAAAACACCACTGTGCGCAACTCACAACAAATTACAATACCAAATTGTTGATTTATGACATATGCTCCCCTTTTCCAGAAATTTTTCGAGGTCGACAAATTTTCCTTACCTCGAATGACCAATTATTTACACATTTTTTTATTAACCATGATTGCTTTCTCAAACGTAATAAATTCTATGGACATCTATTCGATTATATCCCTTAACAAAATTAAAATTTCCTAGTAAATACTTCAACTATTACTATCACTCTTAATATATCGACATAGGTATTATATAAAAATTAGATTATTAAATCCAACATTTTACAACTTATAAAAACTCAAAATATCATTTGGCTCTTTGGAGTCAATGTTTCAATATATTGAGCTTGATTCCAACCAGGGATGACTGTTCTCATCTATGAACGTGACTCTCAATAAAGCTGGCATTATTTTAATAGTTTACTAACAAAGTCTACGTAGAAAGTCTACCATTTAACTAGTTCATGGGTACTTCACTAAAATGTAAGGCTATAGCCCTCAGAAACTTGAACAATATTGTAATCCTGGCGCTAACGAATAGAGCTGCAGTAAGATGCTTTTAAGAATGTTGGTCACTTTGTAAAGTACACTGACCGCTGAAGAGGTAGTCGCTAAAACTCTTGACCGCTAACACAATCACCAGGCACTGCCGTTCAAAGGTAGAAGACGTTATATCTCTTTCAAAACTATTCCTGCTGTCGAAAACAACAGGATGCTGTATTTTCCTGTTGTCTTCCTGAAGTAACGTAGCACCAAGTACAACTTCCGATGTATAGGTCCTTAAAATGAAATAAATTATGCATCTTTGGTTTGTGTAGTATTTGCCATGTCGTGACGGCTCTCTTCAAGGCGTCTTATGCTTTATTCTGGTCTCTCCGCCATTCCACTCTGTTTTGCTTACAGTTTTTTGTAAAAAAACGTCAGTGGGTAGGCAATGGTTGCGTAGTTTGGTATAACATCTCTACTGTAGCCTGTCATTTCAAGGAATAGCCTCACTTGACCTTGTGTACTTGGTCGAGAATGGAGTTCGGAATTTATTGAAAGAAATTTAAGACAAAGTTTAAACTAAAAATCCCTGAAACTTAAGCCGCCTGTAAAGACGTTTACCACTGTCACCATAGGCTTCAATCGTTCTCAGAGTCTCGTCTCGCATAAACTCAACGGGATCGCCTTTTGTTAACGCATCATTTGCCAGTGTCAAACGTAGTTCAGACGGGTCAAAGCTTTCGTGTAGTCCTCGAGCATGAACCAGTAACATGCGTTACGTATGGTTTGGTTAGGGGGGCTGAATGTTATAGTTCGTAGACCGCGTCCATGAAGGAGGATCGTTTTAGTCGTGTTCTCTTAACCCGGCGGTCTTGTAATTGGTAGCAGGGTTCATCGTGCTCCAAAACTACAAAATCGCTCAACCATGGTCATAATCGCTTTTTCTCGCTATACAACCAGGGGTTCTACGTTTAGTTTGCCATGATTTATACCGCGGCGGTCGGTGTTGAACGTAACGCCCCGCAAATGAACCGTAGAGCTTGTTTCTGTATCCGGTCTAGGAAGTGGTGCACTTGTTAAGCACAGTGTGCAACTCAGTCATTGTGAGAGTTTAAGTGCAGACGTTTTTCAAGTGGTAAGGCCATTCAAATTTGTTTGTTTAACAGTGTCGTTATTAAAAGTGATTACACATTTTAGGAATCCTGGATCAATCGTTCCAGATACAATTATTTTGACGCAGGTGACATATCTGGGGTCTCAATGCGGGATTACACAGAATACATAGACACTGCTAAAACAACGAGACGTGCTGTCAATACTCTGGAGGAGATAATAGCACTGGTGGCTGCCCTTCAACTCAGATCTGAAGAAGGGAGAGCGTACATAGAGAAAGAGCTACAACGAGCGAGAGATGCTGATAGAGACGCGGCATAGAGGACGGAGGAGATAGATGGCCGATAAGGCGGCCGAAAGAGAGATCTAGGATAGGGCAGCCAAGAGAGAGATGGCGGATATGGTAGCAGTTAGATAAGCAAGGCTAGAGGCAAAGATTAAGCGCTGCCAATGGAGGAAATACGAATTTGCCGACAAAAGGCCCAGGCAGCCCAAATCTCCACCATTTGCAGATGGTGTCTACCTACTGGATGGATACCTAATAAGGTTTACAACATTCGCTAGGACCAGCAAATGACCGGAAAGTAACTGGGCGCTTTAACTGATTTACTTGGAGATGTTCTCTAGAATACCTAACGTGAACGCGTGGTTGTATGAAAAGGTGAAGAAAATACTTCAAAAGCGGTAAATCTCAGTGAGGAGATGTACTCTAGAATACCTAACGTGTACGCGCGGTTGTTTGAAAAGGTGAAGGATATACTTCAAAAGCGGTAAATCTCAGTGAGGAGGGCAAGACAAACCTATTTCGAAAGAGCAAGCTTAATGCAGAGTAAACAATAAGTTAACTTGCTATACTCTATAGTTGGGGTAGATTATACAATATTTTAACCAGCTATACTCTATTGTAGGTGAATAATATACACTACTTTAACATGCTATACTCTGTAGTAGGCGTAGATTATACACTATTTTAACTTGCTGTACCTATAGTAAGGGTAGATTAAACACTTTATTTATATTTCAATTAATGTCCAATTAATAGAATTTACCATCTTCAAAATATTAGAAGATGTCAAATAAAATGTTTATTTATCGCACAGAGCTTCCTTATGGGAAACCGCAACTGAAATATAAGTCTAATGATGTCGAGACTGAAAAATATAAGAACGTTGCTCTTGAATGTGTCTTCGAGGCGTGAGTATTTTACAATCTATAAAACATTTGATATAGATATGTTCAAATTTTTTCACTAGAATTAAATATTATTGGGAAAGATAAAAAACGAAAAGAAAAATGCTCAAATGCCTATTTAAATACGTTTGATTGTTTGTTTTTTGTTTTGTTTTTTTTTCTTTTTTTTTAAAAAGTATGTTCTAGTTTCGTCTCGAAAGAAATAATTTTTAAAAATGCATACGTTTTAAAAATGTATCTCTAGTAAATCCTTGCGTAGTTTTTTTCTATAAATGATGAAAATGTTGCGTAAGTCCATGATGGAGATTATTAAATAAATATTTTTTAATGAACAAAATGCAGAATATTTCATCAAAAACATTTTTATTATGTAAGTGTTTGTGTGAGTTAATAATTTCTTATAATACTCAATG
>MUZC01000590.1:156112-184963 GCA_002072015.1 Radix auricularia | reverse complement strand
TATATATATTATCAGTAAACAACCAAAGTTCATAGAGTACAATTCAGGACAAAGGCTAAAACTAACTTAAATTGTATATAAAGAGTGAGTAAATTATGGCACAAAATGCTTTTTGAGAATTATTTTTTATTTAAAAAAGGACATGCAATTTTATTTCATTAACATACTACATTTTACAGTATACACGCTATATATATATTTAACTTATGGGTTAAATGAAGAGAAACTGATGCCATGATTGTTCACCCAAACTCTGTTCTAAGTTTAGAGTTTAGAGATATTGACTTACAAAATTTGTTTCTCAAAATATATTTGTTGTTATATATAATGAAAGATTTAAATGGATTTACATTGCGGGCGGATTGTTATATTTCCATATTCAATGGGTAATAACAATTGTTTCAAAATTGGAATTATTTTTTCTTTAAATTTGTACATTTTTCCTCACCTAAAAAAAGGCATATATAATGTAATGTAAAATTCAAATTATCAACATGAACTTTGCAGACTTTTAATAGCAGTCTAAAGAATGTTAGAGAATTAAATCTCAGTAGAACATGTGCCCATTTAAGCATAAAAATTAAATATATATATTAATGTATGAGAGAATCCTAACAATTTTAGTAGAATGCAGTCTAGTATTTTTTTTAAAGTCAACTATCATAAATATATTCAATATTTTACTGTCTGATGTAACATGATGAGTGATAACAAATACATCCATTATATTTTTTTTGAATTAGGTCAATAATTTGTAACAATTCCAAGTGTTAAGGGCAGGTTTACCATTAGCCTATTTAATTTGTTTTGAAATGAATCATGTAACATTCAATGTAAATGATAAAATATCCATAATCAGTGTTATAAAATCACCTGTTAAATTTCGTACTTACAAATAATGTTGGGTATTGTTCAGTTTTTTTCCTCTACCTACTTCCCTGTTCTTGTATTCTCTTTCTTTTAATTCCTTTATGCATGAATTTGATGGTCCCTTCTCCGACGAAGTTTTCAACATTTGCAATGTTAAAATTGTTGATACTGGAAAATAAAAATAGCACACGGGAAAGAATTATTTAGAGTACAATAAATAATTTCATAGCGCAATTACAATTTTGGTTTGTTTGAAAAACTACCTTAACTGTTACACGTTGAAAAAATTTCAGAAAAAAGTTAAATTCAATAAAACTAATGTGAAATAGTTTACAAAATTTTATTTTTTAAAAACAATCAACGTAGTGCATTCAACAAAATTTCACAAGTTTTATTGTGATCGGATGAATAAAATAAAATGTGTATTCATCAAAATAAAATTTAACCATATATGAAAAAGCATCATTAAGGGCCCCTAAATCCTAAGATATATAGTTCAAGTTCTATGTAGATTTTAATATTGATTATGATGAATATATATCAACATCAGTAAAGATGGTATCATATATATATTTAAAATAAAATCATACTGGCTTACAGCATAAGAAAAAAGTATGTCCTCCTTTTAAAAGGAATGCACATTAGGAGTTTAATAACGTTGTATATTTTATATTTGTAAACTGGTTTATTGACCTAGTTTGGACAAAATCCATACATTTATCTATTAACCAAAATACAGTTAATACTTTCAAGATAAAGACGCTATTTTTTTTAAGTTGTAAATAAAAATAACAATTAAAAAAAAACGATACAAATTATATATCCGTAAACTTATTTTGTGTCTAGTAAACAACATTCAAAAGTCTGTTGTCATGGAAATAACTTTTGACAGACAAAAAGATACATGGTCAGCTCAGAAGTTCAACCAGGAACTATCCAAAGCTCAAAACCTAATATATTAAACACTTGATAAGCCTAACAGTATCTAATAAGGGAAAATGTTATGATATTTTTTTACGGTAGTTTTTTTTTTTTTTTGAAAGATTAAATGCCAACAAAATATCACAATAAGCCCTTTGCGTGATTTAATTTTTGATAAAAGTAATTGCAGTAGATCTAAGTCATTTCACCCTGAAAAGAATATTAAAAATAAATAAATCAATAAATGTGTGCTAGATATATCATTAATGAAAATAAAGTAAATAAACTAAAGATTTTAAGCAATGTTGTGTAAAAATTTGTGTGTATTCATGTGGAGCCTCTAAGGTAAGTAAAAATTAGGCTTTTTTATTTGAAAAATGTCTCAAACTCAATTTAAAAAAAACAACAACACAACAACAACCAGCCCTTAAATTGATAAGGCATATGTTGGAATAAAAATCTTCATTTCTTAAAGAATCCTACCAGCAAGAAAACAAAGATAGACAGAAAAATAAAGAAAAAGTTAACAGAGCAAAATTGCCTACTGTATGTTAATCAAAATAACAATATTATCACAATAGTTTAAATTCTTACTAGAAAAAATAAGGAAGGTTTAAAAAATAATAATTCTGCATAAGGAAATAAAAAACAGATATAAATTCACCAAATACATAGAAAAAGACATTTTCAAAAATAGGAAAAAAACAACAAAACAAAACAAAGATTTTTCAATTCATTATATCATAAACAAGAAAAAACATTCTTCTTCTAACGCCCCCCCCCCCCTTTCCTGAAAATTTGAAATTGTAAACAGTTTCCTGAACAAGAAAACTTAAGTCGATATAAACATTTAAAACACTAATACATTTTTTTTTTTAAAATTTAGACCCGAGCACGACTGTATTTTTTTTTTTTAAATGTAGACAAAGATTTTTTTTTTTTTAAAGGGTTACATAGTAATTGAAACTTATAATTATGACACTTAAAAAAGTAATTTTTATATTTCTAAAAAAAACGTCATTTGAGATGCCTCCTCCTGAATGTAAGCGTTTTATGAAGATCTCGTTTTTAGCATCATTTTTGTGTCATTTTAATGCTGAAAGTTCCATAACTAGATATATTGTAAACAAATGTATAAAAAAGTCGAATATAATTTCTAGCTGAATGGTGAGAAGTTTAGACCCAGGCAATTGCTGACCTTTATCACATACTAGTGTTACCTGTAAATTACTAGAACACATAATATGCAATACAATAGGTAATCACCAAGACAAATAAAATGCATTTTGATGACATTAACATAACTTTAGAGAAAACAGGTAATGTGAAACACAAATGTGAGGCTTATTAGATGATATGTCAAAAGGCTTAGACAACAAAAAATCACATTTATAAAGTTTTACTAGACTGCTCAAAAGCATTTAACAAGGTTTATCATTTCAACTTATTTTAAAACTTAACAACTTTAGAAGCTCAGGTTCCTTATGTCAATGGATCCAAGATATCCTTTTGTGTAGAAAGCCAAGATGTATTAATTAATGTAGCTTAATCTGAAGCAATAACTGCTTATTCAAGAGATCCACACTGAAATCAGTTGGTTAATTCTCTCAATATTTTTTTGTGTTTTGTTTTGGATTCCAAAGTTCACAAGGGTATATTTTCTTTTAAAAAGAAATCATAGCGCATGGACTAGGAAGGCAATTAGGAAAAATATAGTATACTATTATTTTAAAAAAACTATTGCCTTTTATTCGTTAATTTTAGCTAAAAATGATATATTAAATACTACCTTGTTTTTAGACTCCAATTTTACCAATTTTAACAGCAGCTGTAAATAATTATGCAAGTATGTGTTTTTAAAAGTTTAAGATTTAAAACTGCAGTGTTGTACATACACCGCCTTTAAACTTACATATAAGGTGTGTGTGTCCTTTGATTAAGTGTACAGATTTCAGCTGGTATTCTTTGTATTACATCTGGCATTTTAAATGTTTCGTCCCTGAAAATATGAAAAATATTTCTTAGAATAGCTACAAAGTATTTCTATTTTTCATACTTTTAAAAAGATAAAGCATTTACCAGCACACAAAATAATTTAGATTCTTATTTACATCGCTTTCTTTTATTAAAATAATTGAGTAGTTAAGTACGGCATAAAGAATCTATTTTCTTAAAAGCAGTGATATTTCAGTTCTAAAAATAATTTCAATTCTTATTTTTATTCTATTCGCTGTAATTAATTTCTATTCTTATTCTTATTCAAGTTCTGAAATAATTTCAATTCTTATTCTTATTCAAGTTCTGAAATATTTTCAATTGTTATTTTCATAATCGAGGGTCGAACAGTCGAACTTCACGAATTTGAATATTCATAACAACTTTATTTCAATAAAACACTTTATAGCTATCATATAGATAGCTGCTTCTATCCAGTATCAACTATCAAGTTCTACATTTTTACAGTCTAATTTATCTACATAAGAAATTAAAAATGAGTCAGCTGTTCATCAGACACAATGTTCCAACAGTTTGAGTTATCAGTGATAAAATAAGAACAAGCTTATCACAGTTGAGCAATGTTCTTGTTTAATTTCAAAAAGACCCTCATTTCAAGGGATTTTTGCATTCTATTTCGCCTCCCAGTGGTTAACATTCCACACAGAGAAAAGATTCGTTCTACGTATGCCTGCGAAGCAGGTGCCGTTAACAAATCCTCAGCGCGATTTTTGACAGTTTTTTGTAAGTTGCTTTTCTGTTTTGCCAAAATACCAGAGAATCCGTTGTCGTTGTACAAGTATTCCTGTCTGTAGTGTCTGTTATATATCGATTCAACTGACATTGTACAGTGTCCTGACTTGGTGATGAAGTTGTGGCATTTTCAACAAGCCGGGTAGCGAGAAACTTGAACCTTTGCAGTGCTGGAGGATGTGAAGATAAACCAGGTTCCAATGGAATCTCAGATGAAGATGAGGATGACTCTGAACCAATTAGTGTATATGTGATCATTTTTGCAGCATTTAAAGTGGTGACAAGTCGGGTGAGAAAAGAACATCAGCAAGGCTAGGATCAAGTAGGCACGCAGCAGCAGGCAAAGGATTAAAACTGATACATTCAGGATTTAAAATGAATTCAAATCTGCTTCTAAAATCACGCAGAAGCTTGCTTGTTAGGATCTTCGGTGCTGGGGACTGTTCAAGATGACATTCCAGATTTACCAGTGATGGGATGATAGTAGACAGTGATTGGGTGTCGGACTGCAGAATATCTGTCTGTGCCGCAAATGGTTCCAGCAGGGTGACAACCTCTTCAAGCCTAAGCCATTCACTTGGAAGCAAGGAATCCATGCCTGCAATATGCCAGAAAGATAAAACTTCAATGGGAGATTACCCAAAAGAAAGTCTGTTACCCAGTTTGTCAAGCATACATTTTAGTTTAAACTTGCAATCACAATGACGGAATGTACAAAATGTCAGAACAAACAAAAAAGACAGAAGTTACAGAACAAACAAAATTAATATTATACAAAGAATTACAAGATACATTCCTTACCAAGGCCAGTCAGAATCTCGTTAACTGCGTTCTTGATTGTGATTAAACGTTTGATCATGGTATAGGTGCTGCTCCACCTTGTGACACAGTCAGAAATAACTGTTTTTCCACAAATCTTTATTAACTTCTCTGTAGCAACACCAGATTTTCTGATGCGACTGACGAGATTACGAGTCTTGGCTAGCAGGACATCGTAATGGCTGTAAACTGGTTTGATTATGAGCTGTAAAGTATGTGCCAAACATGCCAGCCGTCTTAGCGGCACGTGTTCTGGAAGATCAAGTTTGTCTTCCTCGTTTATATTCTCAGGAGCATGGCCATCATCACCATCTGAACTTTCTGAAGTGTTACTGGTTTCAACCTCTTCATCCTCAACGTCGCTTTCTGACACTTGGTTATCACTTTGTTCCTGAAATAAGACGAACATACAACCTTGAACAATTATCTTCAATTTATTATAAACTCAGATTTTTTCCATTTCATCAGTTCAATAATCAATACTGAAAATTTTGTGAGTAAATTGACCACGAAAACAAAAGAATCTATCACCAAAACAAGAATTCCTTTACCACTTAAGCTGATCTCAAAATTTATAAACACAAAAACAAAATCCACAATTATTCGGAAATGGAAATGAAGTAAAATGCCGCATTACCTGGTGCTTCTTTTGCAATATGGTAACAGCCTTTACTATATTTGCTCCATTATCGCATATGACCAATAAAACTTTCTCAGGAGCTATATTCCATAATTTGAGACTGCTGTCAAGACATGCTGCCAGTCTTTCACTGGTGTGAGGATGTTCAATCTCGGTCAAATTCAAAAAAGCATGAATCGGAGTAGACGTTTGTGGGTCAAAAAAACATGCTGAAATTCCAACGAATGAAGATGACAATCCTGGCTTCGACCATCCATCTAGGCATATATGGTTATCCAGCGTGCTCGATCAAGTAAGGCCCTTATGCTAACACTAACAGACTTCAGAGTGAACAGTTCAGTAAATTTCTTGTTTATTGTCGACGACGCTAGAAAGCAATAAACAAAAATATCTTAAAGAACAGTGGTGGCTAATATTGTGACATTGTTTATTTGACAAAGTCCATGGTTAACTTTTAAAAAATTTACAGCCAAGCCAGAAACTAAGATACATATGTTTAAGATATAAGCTATGTATAAAGGTGTTCATAAAGAATATGAAATAATGAATTTATGAACTGCTAAGTACTTAACACTTAAAAAACTAACCAGGAAGAAGGAACTTTGAATCAAGAGTTTTAATCATGTGTCTGAATGACGGCTTGTCAACCACTGTGACCGGATAGCAGGTGTCTATCAACATGTCCATCACACTGGACAAACGCTGTTGATACTCCTGTGACTCTGTTGACCAGGATACGATTTTACGTTGAATGCAATCAGCCAATGTCTGAGTCGCATTTTTGCAGACCGTCGTTTTCTTTGGTTTTGTCGTTAATGATCTCGCCTCGGTTGCTTTTACATACTGCTCATACTCCTGCTTATGTAATCTACGGAGGTGCGACAGCATATTTGTACTGTTTTTACCCGCCAACAAAGCACCACACTCGCTATTAGTCTTCACAATAACAACTTTACATTTCACCTTCCCTTCCTGCTCCATATATGTAAAGTAATCCCACAACAGACTCTCCTTCTTTCGTCCAGCTACAGTGCTGCCAGCGACAATTTTAGGAAAAACCTAGCCAACACGTCAAAATAAACCTAGATCAGATGGGAAAAAAGAGAAAAAAAACCTAGGCGTGCTAAAATAAACAAAAATGACATCACAAAGCTCCCCACCCCACCCCATCCCCTTATTTCAAACAGAGCATATCTCAAATATTTTTTATTGTCAAGTATTATTCAAGTATGTATTCAGTGTAAGTGTAATGATGCAATTCAATAGCGTAAAGATTGTGAGGCCATTTAAAACGTGACTAAATAGTTAGAATCAAATATTAAAGTGGAGCTTTCATTTAAAGTTGCGCATTTTTTAAGTGACGTCAAAGTTCTTAAACAGTCCCCTCTCCCTTGTCACAAATCTTACAAAAGTATGACTACATTCCATCCTTCCCCAAAATCGTTTTGGCATTGGCATTTATTAATTTATTCTACATAACTATTTGTAAATTATACTTACATTTGAATTTATTTATCACTTATTAAGTTTAAATTTATGTCATTATCTTTATAAATCCTTTGGCAATCTTATCAGCATTCTTGGAATAGCTCACTATGACTGAATCTTGTATTAGATTATCTTTAGCCCATACTCAATACGGCATATACTTGAGAGTTTATTCTCTCATCGCCGACAGAAGAAAATTTTAGAGCCTCTAATAGTCTAATAAAATTGAATATTTGTGCTCAGTCAAGTTGTTTAATCTTGTACTTATAAAATTAGTGCGCGTAAGCATCATCGAGCTGGTGCTCTACCAGAATTGTACAGACATATGGCGCCATCTTTCGAATTTAGTAGCATTGAGCCATAGATTATGATAGATATAATAATGGAACATCAAAAAGTGGCTAAAAATACTGTTGCTACATACTGCTTATTTTTATTTTTGAAAAAATCGAATTATTTAGAATGTTAATTGCATATATATATTAAATTATTTTGTTTCATACACACTGAATATTTACTGTTAAAAAAAAAACAATTAAAAAAAACCTAGATTATGACTATTTTTGAAATAAAAAACCTAGAAACCTAGACGAGGTAAAAAAAAAACCTAGATCTAGGTTGAAAAACCTAGCGCTGGCAGTACTGTCCAGCTAACATCCTTGATAATGAACTCATTTTCCTCAGAAACAAACTTTACTCGTCCAAAATAAATCACAAATATAAATTGAAAAAATAAACCGGCGAAAGTTTTGAAACGGAAGTAACCGATCATGAAGAAATGCTTTAGCGCTTTACTTTACTATAATACAAAATATGGATTTTGACGGAAATGACTGGACGAATACGTCAACATTAAAACACGGAATTCGGCGCAAATGGCGGAACATATTCCACGAGATATTCGTTCAATAATAATTTTCGTTATTGTTACTATTCTATTCATGAAAATAAATTTTTATTTCTATTCTATTACCGTTCTCAAAATAATTTTTGTTCTTATTATCGTTATCGTTAACGAATTTCCAATAATTTTCGTTCTTATTCTTATTCTCGTTAACGTAAATATCACTGCTTAAAAGTATACAATTCCGAAAGTATAATTATTTTAAATAATGAAATTTTTGGTAGAAAAAAAAGCATCTATAATTATGTAAGAACTTACGAGTAGTTTAGCTTAGCAAGCAATGTTTGTTCCAACTTAGATTTTGTTGAAGTCATTTCTCTTCTTGTTTTCATATGAATTGCATCTTCCATTAAATCCTTATATTTTTCGATGTACTTGCAACAACAATCACTTTTTATTAAGACATGATATACCTCAGATTGTACAATCAGTTTGTTGACATCATGAAATTCGCTTTCGAAGGATCCTATTAGAATATCAGATTCATCCACACGTAGAACTATATCTTTAGTGTTTGCGCAGTGCTCAATTAATAATTCAGCTACATCAGTCATTCCGTTTTTTACAGCAAAATACAGCACACTGGACAAGTCTGTATTATTCTGTAGAATATCTGCACTTTGTGTTATCATTATTTCAACTACATCTTTATGTCCATAAAAGGATGCAATATCTAATGATGTTAATCCACGTTCATTTCTCTCTCTTATATTTGCACCTTTATGGATGAGTAATTCCACAGAGTGTGAGTTTCCATGCTTGGCTGCAATCATAATAGCAGTTAAACCCTTTCTGTTATTTACAGTTGTTAGTGCTCCAATGCTGAGAAGGTATTCAACAATGCTGCTGTGTCGATTGCGGCATGCGATCATTAGTGAAGTCCAACCATGTTTATTTTGACAGTCAATTTTGGACTTATTATCACAAAGAAGTTTTACAATGTCTGGGAAGCATTTTTCTGCAGCTATCATTAAAGCTGTCCAGCCAGCAAGGTTTGTTTGATTAACAGAGGCTTTAAAAGCCAGCAATAATTTAGAAGCTTCATTTTTTTTACATAGAACTGCTATCATTAGATTGGTCCAACCATGGATGATTTTCTGATTTACATTTGCACCATGCTCAACCAAGCTTGTAATGGCATCAATATTTCCATTTTGAGATGCTAGTGACTGAGCTGTCCATCCATTTTTGTTGGTTTCATTGACTTTTGCCCCATGTTGAAGTAATAATTTCATAGAAACAATGTCGCAACAATCAACTGCAAACATCAGTGCGGTCCAGCCGTCTCGGTCTTGTATATTTACATCTGCTCCAAATTTTAACATTTCTAAAATAAAAGCTTGACTTCTTGCTGTAAACTTATTTTCAAGCCCACAACTTTGTAACAGTTTCTTCTCTTCCGCTGTTTTAATAAATAATGGTTTAACATCTTTCTGTCCAGCAATAATTGTACTCATAAGAGCCGTCTGACTATTACCGTCTGCTTGGTTAATAGAAGCACCTCGTTCAATTAGAAATGGAATAAATTCAAGCTTAATATTTTGATTTAAAAGAACATGAACATGTAAAATAATGGAGGTAAAAACGTGATCCTTACAACTTCCTCCATTTGCTATCAATAAATTGGCAATGTCGTAGTGGCAATGAATTAAGGCAACAATCAAGGCATTCGTTTTCTGAAAATCATCCTCATTTACTTGAGCCTCATTTTGAATAAGAAGACCTACTACGTCCGTAAGTCCTTTTTCTGACGCCATGTGAAGTGGTGTGCGTCCATAAGCATCGTTCTCATTAACATTCGCTCCCTTTTCAATGAGGAGAGCAACTACATCTTTGTGTCCCTTCCTTGTTGCCATGTGAAGTGCGGTGCTCCCATTATCACATTTCTCTTTAACATTTGATCCTTTTTTAATAAGGAATGCAACCAAATAACGGTGACCATTTCGTGCTGCCATGTGTAATGGCGTGTATCCTCTAAGATCCTTCTTATTAACGTCTGTTCCTTTTTTAATAAGCAATTTAACTACATCTTTGTGTCCTTCGTGTGATGCCATGTGAATTGCATAGAACCAAGTGTCATCTTTCTCATTTACATTTGAGTACTTTTCGATTAGCAGAGATGCTACATCTTTAAAGCCCATAAATGATGCCAAGTGAAGTGCCGTATATCCACAACCACATTTTTCAGTAATATTTAATCTCTTTTCCAAAAGTAGAGCCACTACCTTTTTGTGACCTTTAAGGGATGCCATGTGAAGTGCATTGCACCCATTCTCATCTTTCTCATTAATATTTGATCCTTTTTTGATTAGAAAGGCAATTACATCTTTGTTTCCTGCAAGGCATGCAACGTGAAGTGCGGTGCAACCATTATCACATCTCTCATTAATATTTGACCCTTTTTCGATAAGCAAGTTAACAACACCTTTGTGTCTTTCAAGGGACGCCATGTGAAGTGCGGTGCACCCATTATCACTTTTCTCATTTATATTGGATCCCTTTTCAATGAGCAGGGCTACTAAATCTGAGTAACCGTTTTGTGATGCTATGTGTAGTGCTGTGTACTTACTAACATCCTTTAAATTAACTTTTGCTCCATTTTCAACAAGTACAGCAGCTATATCTCTATGACCATTTTGTGATGCACTGTGAAGTGCCGTGTATCCGTTGATATCCTGAACATTAACATTTGATCCTTTTTCAATAAGCAGAGCGACTATATCATTACATCCTCTACGAGACGCAATGTGAAGTGCCGTGCATCCATTATCATCCTTTTTATTAACATTTGATCCCTTGTCAATCAGCAATGAAACGACATCTTTTAGGCCTTTTTCTGATGCCTTGTGAAGAGCAGTGTATCCTTTAGCATTCCTCGTATTAACATTTGCACCTTTTTCAATTAGTAAAGACACCAGAAAAACATTTCCTATACGAGATGCAATAAAAAGAGCTGTGTTTCCTTTATTATCCTTCTCATTAATGTTTGTTCCCTTCTGGATAAGCAGTGCAACCTCATTTTTGTATCCTTTAAGAGTTGCTATGTGAAGTGATGTGTATCCCTTTTTATCTTTCTCATTTACATTTGATCCCTTTTTAATAAGGAATGCAACCAAATCTGTGTGACCATTTTGTGCTGCAATGTGTAGTGGAGTGTATCCTTCAGGGCCCTTCTTATTCACACTTATTCCTTTTTTAATAAGTAGAGCAACTACATCTTTGTGTCCTTCGTGTGATGCCATGTGACTTGCATAGAACCAAGTGTCATCTTTCTCATTTACATTTGAGTACTTTTCGATTAGCAGAGATGCTACATCTTTAAAGCCCATAAATGATGCCAAGTGAAGTGCCGTATATCCACAACCACATTTTTCAGTAATATTTAATCCCTTTTCCAAAAGTAGAGCCACTACCATTTTGTGACCTTTAAGGGATGCAATATGAAGTGCATTGCACCCATTCTCATCTTTCTCATTAATATTTGATCCTTTTTCGATTAGCAAATCAACTATACCTTTGTTTCCTGCAAGGCATGCAACGTGAAGTGCGGTGCAACCATTATCACATCTCTCATTAATGTTTGATCCTTTTTCGATAAGCAAGTTAACAACATCTTTGTGTCTTTCTAGGGACGCCATGTGAAGTGCGGAGCACCCATTATCGTTTTTCTCATTTATATTCGATCCCTTTTCAATGAGCAGAGCTACTAAATCTGCGTAACCGTTTTGTGATGCTATGTGTAGTGCTGTGTACTTATTAACGTCCTTTAAATTAACTTTTGCTCCATTTTCAACTAGTAGAGCCGCTATATCTCTATGACCATTTTGTGATGCATTGTGAAGTGCCGTGTATCCGTTGATATCCTGAACATTAACATTTGATCCTTTTTCAATAAGCAGAGCTACTATATTTGTGTTTCCTCTAAGTGACGCCAAGTGAAGTGCCGTGCATTCATAATAATCCTTTCTATAAGCATATGATCCCTTAAAAAAACAGTATCTGCTTTAATTAAAATTATATTAAAAATAAAAGAAATTTAACAATTAGTAATACTCGGTGAAATAAATCTAAAATATTACCAACAATACTTAAGTATTAAAAAATAAATAAATTTAGAACAAGGCATTCATAAGAATTATGGTAAGTGTTATTTATAATATATTTTAATTACAACCACGGTAAAAGCTATCAGTCTTGGTATGGCGCATGCGTACGAAACGATGATAGAACCACGAAAACCAATTCGTTAGAGAAGTTGAATGTTGTCTTACGTTGTTGACGTCATGCGACAAAAATTAGAACACTTTTTCGTTTCGGTTAAAGAAGATAGGCCTAGATATCTACTCTCATTTATTTGGGTATAACCAACTAATTTATAAGAATGTTCGACGTGGCAAACGTTTGTGATCGATTAGATTTTAAAGTTTGTAATGAACTTAACTGTTTGACATAAGGGTCAAATCGTTTCTAAACATGAGCTATTAAGATCGTGTTCACTAATTTTGGTTAAAGAAACATCCATTATAGCGGAGTGTTGTAATGAACAACTTTGTTAATTTTATGACAATAAGTTAGCAAACAATAAATAAATACTTTTTATAAGAATAAAGCCACATTAGAGACCTGGCCCAATCGGTTACTATTTTAAGCTCAAAACACCTAATGGTTTTAATCTTGATAATTCTGGATATACTTGTTTGTCAAAAATATTATTACCTAGTGTAAAATCAGATGGGTAATAAAAATTACTTTAAATATGAGGGAATTTAATAGAAAGTGGTTTGTGACGATGGTAAAACTATCACAGACAAAAGGAACAAGAACAAAAATGTCACTATAAATCTAGTTGTGTGTTTGCAAAATAAATCCTTCCACCTTACAGTGTAATCATCGGCAGGTTTATTTATAAAAAAAATCCCCCGGATTGAAAATAAGTTCCTCAAAATTCTCAGCCTATAAAATATGGCCTCCCTAAAGTTAATCCACCCAATAATATTTTTCATGTAGCAAAAAGAGATCAGACAAAAACTTAATAGCTAGGAATAATTACATTTATATTATTTATTGTAATAGTAAAATGTGTATACCTTACTACGGTTTATGGTGGGGACGAAGATATATAGAAAGATCTGCTGTGTGAGGACCACACCATTTGACTCCTGACAGGGGCATTAAAATTGAAAAAAACATTATTACATTTAGTTTTCCTTGCTCAAATTTAACTGAAGGGACTTTCATAAAATATTTTGGGTATATATGAGCAGTTTTCTTTCATAACGGGTGTGGTTATTTTTTTTTAAATCCTTAGTTTCTAGGACGGTAAAATCGCAAAAACATTGTGTGCTCCGACAGTAATATAAATTTTACTATCTAAGTTATGGGCCTACAAATTCATTTGACTAAGCTTTAAAAAAAAAAAAAAGAAATCCACTTAAGGAGTCAAAAAGCGGGGTTTGGTATTCTTCCCACTAAGTAACAGCACAAGATAAAACCTTGCCTGGGCTAAGCCACTGCTATCTTTAACTTGTGTCCAAATAATACATAGATTTTTTTATTTTTAATGTCTAAACTGTTTCACACAATCTCTGGGGCGAGACAGATATATTTTTACTTTTAAACAGCATCTTTACTTGTTTTTAATTTAAATGTAACTATGCTGTTTATTCTTATTTCAGAATGCAGAGGAGATGAGGGTCCAAATAATTCACGCCTTTTTCAGAGTGTTGCTTCTTATTGGTAGCTTTCTGTTTTCTTGAAGTGTCATGCATATGAGGCCTTACCATCCTTATCTCCAGATAAGTCCTCTTCCTATTGTGGTAGAATAACTATATTGTTCTCCTTATTTTTTCTTTAATGTGACATGCAAGGGAAGTATTGGAACCATGGTAGCAATTTTCCATTCAGCATCGTGGCTGCACATATATTTCAAGGAATCCACGAAGGAATTTAGAATCACAGCGCAGCAAATTTTCTTAAATAATTCATAACTACTGGACATTGTACAATTTTCACTTAAGTTCTCTTTTTTAAAACTTTGCACACGCACCAACCACTCTTAGACTAAAAATGAACACTGCATGGTTGGCAAACGATTTCTCCAATGGACAACTAACCGTTATCATTATCTTGAACAGACACGTCAGTGAAAAGTTTAAAACCAAAATGCACGTGTAATCGTCTGGAAATTAGTTTACAGCTATCGGCCAAAATATTTTACTTTCTGACTTCCAGTACATTTGTAAGGGGTGGGTCGATCAATAGTTTAAAATGTTATTCGTTAAAAAATTTAACAATTTATCGAGAAATTATTCGTTAATTTTCGCAACCCTAAGATATACATATATATTATATAGTTCTTACCAAAAAAAATTATACAAAATTTAATTCTAAAATATCACCGTTTCCTTAGCCGAATTACCCAAAGAATAAGTGTTCTATCATTATTCTTGTTCAGTAACTTTATCGTCTAAATGAATTATCCCATTCATTGAACTGATAAGGTTACACATACACATCAGCCTTATGCTTGTAATCACTGTTTTTGTCGTCATATGCAGGGATCTCGTTACGACAGCTGAAGATACTATCATTAGTAAGTGTTAGAGCACAGTAATATCTTATCGTATGATAGGTAGACAGAAAGAGAGAGAGAGAAGAAAGAGAGAGTAATTGACAGTAAAGAGAAGGAGAGAGAGAGATCGCTAAAACGAGAGAGAGAGAGAGAGAGAGAGAGAGAGAGTGAGACAAAGAGATTAGGAGTAGTGGATTGCTGGTATGAAAATGTAGAAATAATTAATATATACAATTGAGTAATGAATTTTTAAGATATATTTCATCTATGTGGGAGTGAATGTAAACTTTATATTCCGGTAATTTAAGGATATTATAATAATATTGAAGCGCTTAATGCTTACTATTCTATACAGATCCAATATAAAATGCCCAGTTGGTGTTTGTATGTTATTAATTTAGTAGATGCCCGCGGCGTAGCAGACGCCTCAGATTGGGTCACAGATATTGCAAAGAAAGTGGAGGGGTGAAAAGACACAAACTACATCATAATGAAAACAGAAAAACGCGAATGAAACTCAGATGCTGGGTTAACTGCGACGCATTTTTGGTCTGGAAACATATTGCGCTGTGGATTGCCACTTGCCACCACACACCACTCTAGTTTGTGAACGATAAACTAATTTGCATAACATGACAAAGGTCATTCCTCATAACAATAACAGTTACCACCCACACAGTTGAAAAAGCAACTTGATGAAAATATTTTCTTTTAACAAAATCGCGTCCATTTTTTATTTATTTATTTTGTGTGTGTGTAGGATTAACAGAAAAAGTGATTTTATAACGACGTTCTAATTTTTCTGAATGTAAATTTTTTAAATTAAAAAGTTACTATCACCAACCAATACTCCTTTAAATCTGTGTGGTTGCGTGGTCAAGAAGTTCTCTTGCCGACGCCGCACAGATGTTTAGATTTACAGCGCAGCTACTTGTGTAGTAGTGCATAAAATGGATGCTGTGAACCTTTGCCAACGACTTTTATTTTACTTTGCAGTTTCAAAAAAACCTTATAGGGAACATTGATGGCTTCCTAGCAAACAAGAACAATTGAAACTGATTGGCCATATGACCTGACTGAAATTTACGTCATTTTTGCTGACATTGTTTTTTATATTTTTATAGTGTTCTAATGTTTTAGTTGATGCGTATGGCGTTTGTATCTGGAATAATAGTTTGTAGAACACAATAGTGTGTTTCGGAATTTGTGTGAAAAAATGTGTAGCTAATTTGTTGTGTTGCCGCGTTCTCACTTTTAGGCGTTAATAGCTGGCATAGTCCTTTATAACACAATTAACTTTAATCCAATACTTAAACGTATGTACACTTTTTTACATAATATCGATATAAATATATATATTTCTCAGTAGAACAAAGTAAGTCTTTCCTCTGTCTTCAAACACATTCAACTTCCACGCCTTCTGGTATTCATAAATCACGTGATCTCTCTCTACCGATCACATATCAAATAATATCATGTAACAGTATAAATGATGGTTTGGATGCATTGTATAGCCATCCTTACCGCAAAAAGTATTCAACATTTTGGTAGTGCAGCTCTTTTTCAACAATATTGACCTAGTTATGATATGGGCTGTATTGGGCTGTGGTAAATTCCAAATCCAGCCATTTCTACATATCAGGCTTCAGCTTCGGCAGATTTCACTTCATACATACGACAAAATCAGACTGTCCATAAAATATATACTGAATCAAGCCATTATAAAACTACGACCAGGCTTCGGCTCTAGAAGAAATTAACTTTATAAATATCTCCGAATCCGGCTCCGGTCCTATTTGGGGCAACAATTTAAGATCTTACCTTGGACGCCATTTTGTTTGAAGCACCTTATTTGTAATTGTAAGATAAGCAGAAGTCGTCAAAATATCACGTGGTCCATAATTATGAATAAAGTGGTTTATATGGACTCAACATTAAATTTCATTTTAAAAGCGTTATGGTGACTATTGGAATGGCAAGAAATAGATATCATTTCAATGAAATATAATAATATTACAAGAAAATATATTTAATATCAAGCAATTTTTAAACCTTCTCTGGTACCATGATAAAAAGACACATTGCTGGTACCATGGGGTCGACGTGACCTCATGTGGAAAACGTGGGATATGAAAACAATAGCATCACTTTAAAGCAAATTTAAAAAAAAATTAATATGTTATGCCAGTATGTTATGACATACGAATAATACCTCACAACATTTTATTGGGAATTTTCTATTTGTTAGCTGCTGTCTACAAACATTTTAATAATCCCAATTGTTGTACAATATAAGGTTTGCATTTGAATAGCTAGAGGATGAAGGGAGACCAAAATATGGGGCCCTAAAGGAGTGTTTTAAACGATTTTTTAAATCAAACATTATGCATCGGTCCAAGTGAAGGAGCCCTTAAAAGGGGTTAAGCCCCCCCCCCCCCCTTCAAATTCCTAGCTAAGGTACCGACTGGCAAGATCTCCGCACAGAAAAATATTGCAATCATTACACTATATTTTGTTTTTTTTTAACTTGTTCTGGGACCAAACTACAATCTATTGCGTTGACCTGGTCGAGAATTATGTCTAATAAAAAATCATGTTAAGCCTGGTACCTACTGGAATTCAGGACGTGTTAGCGCATTTTCGTATTATGTATCAGTACTTATGTTAGATATCAGAATTATGTAGTTATCAGTAATTGTGTTTAGATTTTAGACATATTTTTATGAATTTTCTTGTGTAATGAATATACCTGACATTTTTTTAAATTTAAAAGTCATTTTTTTTACATTTAAAAATAAATTATTTTCTCTTTAATCCAACTACAAGTCACCACAAATGATGACGTAAAACTCTCTAAACTTTTACACATATTCTAATGACATCAACTAAAAAAAAACAACTAATTATTTTGCACCCTTTCACACCACTCTTCAATGCTTGACGAATTATGCATTCGACTTCCGGCAATGGCGGCCGTTCCCTGCGCTAGTGTTACCTCTCGATTTCGAAATATTTTTTGGTAGTTGTAACGGGGTTTTTAAACGGATCGAGTAACTGAGTGTTGATGCACAAATGGCAGGTCAGGACATACAAAAAACATATATACATCATGGGTCTAGGACTTATGGATGCTGTGATCAAGGGTGATGACAGACGGACGGACAAAACGGGTGCAATAGCGATTTCGACATCTCGAAAATGCGCTAAAAATGGAAAATATGAAAATTGGTTGCTTCAATTGGTAAGTCAGTTTGATTTATTTTAGTAGCAAAATTACGAAATAAAGGTAATTCAGGAGAAAGAAATATTTTCTTATTTATCCAAAATCATTTATGAAGTACTAATTGAGAGTATGTCCCACAAAGTCACTGTAGACGAAGTAATAGCGTCCTGTTATATCAGCTATTCGGACAAGATAGTTTACATATATTAACACAAAAAGACTAGTCACAGAAAGGGGACACCATAAGAGAAGCAGAAAACATTGCAAAGAACGATGAGAGAATTTCAATTTGATCTTATGATTGTTTTGGGGGAAGAAGTGTTTTGAATATTTTTTTAAGGTCAGTTAATATCTACAATGTGAGCACATGAAGTTAAAAAGGTTTTCTGATTTGCATTCTTCACCAGCAGATCACTTGATTGAATGTAGAAACACATTAAAAATGATATAAAGATGCTGCAAAAAGAAAAAAAAAATTAGCATTCGTGGATTATAAGTCAATTTGAAATGAAATCGTAAATGAAATACAGTGGCAATTGATGGTGATGAATCGGACGTAAGGGTCCGAACTAGGACTAATGATCTCAATGCCAAAGTCACATTTCGTAATCTGCTTTCTAAGCCTTTTTTGACAAAGTTAATAAAAAGATGGATAGACATGTATATCATGATATATCAGTTCGATTTTCTATTTTGGTAGATATACACAAATTATGTCTTAGTGTTGTGAAGGATTAGTAAATTCTTATCCTGAATAATTGAATATTTAATTTTTATACAGAACTACAAAAGTTACACTCTCATAATCGATACAAGTTTTGTGCATACAAATTTAAAATCAAACCGTTCAGTCCTGCCGAATTATTCGTATTTATAGTTTAGAGAAAACATAAATTGTGTTTTTCAAAAAGTACAAATGGCCTTGCGCATATTTTAATGTTAAGGAATGCAAATTTTTCGACTAAGACACAATTTCTCAGTTAAGCGTACGAAATGCTATGGTAGATTTACAATAAAACAAGAAATGCTTGAATCCTTATATATGTTACATGATTGAGAAAGACTTATCTATACTAATAAAAGGGAAAGCCCTCACTCACTCACTCACTGATTCATCACTAATTCTCCAACTTCCCGTGTAGGTAGAAGCATAAACAATTGGGAAGTTGTTGGGTACCTTCTCACTACGAAAATTGGCGAAAAAGAATTTTTAAAATCTTGCTCATGTGGGGCCGGGGGCCCAGAAACTGTTTTTCTACATCACTAATTCTCCAGGTTACCTTGTAGGTAGAAACATGAAACTATAGGATGTTGTTGGGTACCCAATAACCACAATATTTGTTAAACATGAATTTTAAAAATCTCCCTCATGTGGGGCCGGGGGCCCCTTTTTTTTCTAAAATGGTCCCTCTAAAAAATGAAAGTCAGCAATTTTCCTATTTCCCGTGTAGGTAGAAGCATGAAACTTTGGGAAGTTTTTGAGTACATGTGTCTTACGATTATTTTGATTAAAAAAAATTAAAATTTCCCAATCATGGGGGCTGGGGCCCCAAAAAAACTTTTTTCATAAAATGAGCTATAAAAAAATTGAAAATCACTAATTCTCCCTTTTCCTGACCGGAGGCCCAAATGTAGTTTATGTATTATATTATAACTGATCATCATTAATTCTGTAGTTGTCAGTCAGTTAAATTTTTTCGATGGACCACTAAAGAATGACAACAAACACAGTGAATTTAATATATTTAGAAAATCTATCATGATCTAGATTAAATTTTAAAATCAATTTGTGTTTTGAATTGGTATAACGCAGGTTTTCAACGCCAACTAAAAACTATACCACCGCAGAAAAGCGCGGGTAAATTGCTAGTTGAGCAAATATAACTATGCTAATGTACGTACAAATTTTACCCAATGTGAATCTCGAAGAAAGAACTATAAAATAAAATCTGTGCTAGCACTAACTTTTTCATGTACTAAATATGTTACAGTATTATTTTTCTAATATCGGTAAACAATTAATAAACTATTTATTTTAATACAGATAAACTTGATTGCATGATTAACAACTGTTTTCTTTACTAGTTATTTGCAAAATAATGAACATACCAGCGATCTGTGGAAGATCAGCAGGTACGGTAGGATGGGGCAACCATGTTGGTTTGTGCCTAGAGCACCAAGATGCCCTAATCCAGGCCCTGACTACTGATTTTACAGAACCTCTAAATAAAGGGTACCAAATACCGATGTGGCAATTAAGGTACTATGGGGTCAACATGACCCAAAGCAAATACAAACATTTATAAACGGAATGTTTTTAAAAAATATCTCACATCAGTCACATACTTAGAAAGCACTGATAAGATAATACGTGGCAGGCAAGTCACTTTTCGCGAAGTTTCTTTAAATACAACTGTCTAACTGTGGCTAATGTCACATAGACCCCTGGTGTCAGACAAGGGTTAAATGCCATAATCTTTTTTTAAATGTATAATAGTTTCTTATTTCCTCTTAAACAGTTAGTTTATATTCTTGTGTTATAATTTTGAAGATACATAAAGTCATAATGTTTTGTTGTAGTTATTTTATTGACTTGATTGGATACGTTAATTATAACGTCTTGTCCAAGAAACTTTCGATGACCTCCTGGATGTGTAAGTGTATTTGCTTCTCTCACGTGAGCAAAGACATGTAACTATTAATAGAGTTTATGTCTTGTGAGATAACGTTGATATTTAATAGGTCTGTCTGTGCATTGTTTGGTTGTTTCATTATCATATGTCTCCAAATATATCCCCCACCTTACTTTAAAAGAAATAATCACCTGCTATATATATATATATTTTTTTTTTGGTGTTTGTTTTTTGTCCGCTTTTACTGATTTTTTTTTGTTTTTTATTTATTTATTTTTTTTTTTTTTTAAATATNTTACTTTTTTTTTTTATTTTAAATTTACCCCCCTTTTTTTATTTTTTTTTCGCCCTTCCCCCCCCCCCCCAACTAAAAAATCACTTTAGCACCCATCTGCTCATTGTTTTTACACCACTGTACTACAAGAGTATTTCAACGCAATCATTTTCACATCGCTGACTCATACATCAGAATTTACATTTCCAAAAGAAACAAAGAAGTAAAAGACTAATAATAGTAATATTTGGCATAGTGACGAAAAAATTTGAGGCATTTCGAACAGGTAACCCGGCTACCCGTTCAAATTTCGGACGACACCCGGGCAGCATTTTTCAGCAATATTAACAGTCCTAATACTTACTGATTTAAATTTAGACATATAGTGGTTTTAACTTTACATCTTCCACTGCCTTCGTGCATACGGTTGAAATTATTAATAATATATATATATTTTTTTAATTTAAATAAGCTATGTAATATTATGTAAGCAGCTATCGTCGATACTGATCAGATCGCCATGAAAATGTAAAATGTTATTTTCTAAGTTAAAATTCAATATTAACACACATTTATCTGTATTTTTTTTCTACTTGGAATTTTTTTCAAGAGCATTGTTGAGATAGGTGCAAATAAAATTACCATTCATTATTCGGGTTAATCCGATATTATTTATTTAGATAAGAATGAATCATTAAATTAATACTATAATTATTATTCACCTTGCATGACAAAATATAACTTTGTAACTATGTACTAAAGTTTAACATACAATTGAGAGACTGAAATAAAGACAGTACCGTTATATATAAGAAATATAAATATATGTGATAAAAACTTAGCTTTGCATAATAGTTAGCAATATTGATTTGTATCAACATTTTACTAGCTTTTTGGACTTGGACATTTTAGATGTCAATGTCAATTTTCTGTTAGAGATATTTTTTTTTTTAATCGTTAATTAATGCTCAATAAAATAGCAAACGAATAAAATTGATCTATTTAAATTGTGTTGTCAGGTATCGTTGTCTAGGGTTTCTGGTCCAAGGCTCACACACCAACAACTGCCGTACAGTAATTGAACTCAAGTCCCTTTTTTTTTACAGCAATCTTTATTTACATGAGTCTCCACATGTCACCTATGTACAACTGTCTCAAGCGCTACAATTTTCTGTGTATCTTAGTTACAACATAGGCCCCGCCGTACAGTCCAGCAGACCAACACGGGAACTCTAAAAGCTCGGGTATCCCGGTGTTCACTGTCACCCGGCGACTTGTCTCCTCTACTCGAGACACATTCGAGTTATATACCCGTGGGCCTGGACTGACCTTGTATGGACTGATCCACGCCCACATGATTCTCACTCACCAAACATCAACAACATGAGCTTGTGACCTGGCAAAATATAACTTAAACAAACAGTGATTCTCATATCCCTGAATTATGTGTATGTTCTAAAACATATGTAGATCGATTTTCTTTCGAGATAGTAAAACAACATTTTTTTAAATTGCAGCGTAAAAAAATGTTAATTTTTTTTTCAAAAAAAAAATATATATATAAGAAAATTGAGAGTTTTTATGTTTGTATTTTAATTTTAAAGTGTGGGGTTTTTTCCATTTATTTATATAGTTTTTGTTGTGGCTAAAAAAAAATTTAAGTTCAAATATTTAAATTTAAACGAGTAAATTTCAACATTTTAAATTTAAAGACGAAGTTACATTTTTATTTAAATTTCAGCCATACAAACCGCGGGGCAATATATAAATATTATAAATATTAATAATTGAAAAATAAAAGTTTGTGTACTAGTTGTAAAAGAAAATAAAAACAATTAAATACATGTATTTTTTAACCGTATATATATGTTAATTTAAAAGGGTGGGGTTTTTCCCATTTATTTATATAGTTTTTGTTGTGGCAGAAGAAACCAGGAAGCCACCATTTTATCATCTTTTAAAACTCTAGTAAAATACAGGACTAAACACAAACCATAGAAATACGTAGGACGCAATGATTTTCTGTACAGAAGGAGCATCTGTAACAAATAAGATAAGAAGATATTTTTGTCATTCCTTTACTAATGCTGTTTTACATTTAAAATGGACGCACACTCCTTTCAGAATCTGCGGATGATCGCCTGAATATTAAATTTATATTTTCAAAAAAAAAAAAAAAAAGCCTAAATATATTCTCATTCATCTAATCGATGGCAACGGAGATTAATTACCTTACGGTCGAAATGGTAATTTAATAGATGATATATAGTAAAAATTATGTTTAAAACACGGCTTGTTGGTTAACAAACAACAGTTTCCACTCGGAAAATGTGAATCTACGTTTGGAAATACAATTTTGCCAAATTATAGTCTATGTTTTGTTTTTTTAATTCGATATTTATGAAGGAGAGGTTTCATCACTTTTTGAATATTGTGAATAAAGAATCTTAAATAAAGGGAGCAAATACACTTTTTATTTACCATTTATAGATTCTTAAAAAAAAAAGAAATGTATGTTTTTATGAAGTGGAAGGACAAAATAATCCCTTATATTATTAACTTAACTTAAAAATTATGTGTTTGATTTAATTTCTATTCTCTAATTGACAGTACATAATTTTTATTACTATTTCTTCGTTTACATAACTTTTCATATTTATTTTTGTTAATGCTGTTATGTATTTTTCATTGAATTTATCTAGTTTTCACTTATACCTGTCAAATTATAGGTTTTTAAAACTTTACTACATAAATAATTAGTTGTTGTTTTTCTTTTCATCTACTACTGGTTTTTACGAAATTATGATACTCGTTTTTATTATCGTAAAGACAGAATGCATTTTTAAAAAAATAAATAATACCATTTTTAGGTGCACGCGTCAATATTTAAATATGGAAGAATTGATGGACCACAGCACAGTAGTACAGTTCTGAAATACTATACGAGGGGAACTGTTACAAGATTATACATATTTCACTGACTACGCTGATTAGGTCACTGATGGTTATTTTAGATTTAATTTTAAAAAAAAACAACAAATAAATGACGGCACTCACCAAAGCTAGTGGGGATGATGACTTTGACCATTGTGACGGAGTGAGTCAAGAGAAGCGGTGGTATAGAAATGTGACATCACATCTAACGTGCAATTTCAAACAATAAATGTACGTAAATAAACGAGTGTTTAAATTTAATTTAATGACGTTTTACATTAGTTTCAGGTATTAACATTCTAAGAGTGCAGTTTAAACTTATGACTGACTTAAATGACATAAAATTGAATGAAAGATGCTCTTTTTCAAAAAGTTAAATGAATCATTTTTATTAGTAAGGGAGAGGTTTCGGAGCGTGCAAACTTTCTGATGTAATAAGTAGATGAAAAGGAAGGAACTTACAATTGTGAACAAAATGCGATGAGGGTGTTGAAGAGGGGGGAAGGGAGTAAAGATCGGCCAAAATTGTTAGACGTCACTTATTTTTGACCCGAAAAAAAATAATTTAGCTTTTGATTTGTTTTGTACATTTTTGAATACAAATATTTAAAGAAGAGAATTATTTTAAAAAAAAAAAAAAAGACACACACAAAGATAAGTAAAACGAAATACATCTTAAAAAAAATAATAAAAAAATAAATAAATAAACAGTATTAGTATTTTTTTTAGTACACTTATCATATAAGCTAAGAAATGTTCGATCTCTTAAATTATTATGCTTGTATGGTGAATTTGTTTCCAGCATAAAGAAAAAAGTCAATATGTATGCACCTACAATTTTCAATAAGAGTTTTAATTAAAATAAAGTATTTTTACTTTTACCCTACCATAACATGTAAATCTCTAGGCCTTATAGAAATTAAATTTGAAACAGTAAAACAAAATAGCTTAGTCTCGGCACAATTTTAAATGCATAATATTTAAAAATACAATAGTTGATTTTACTTGTGAAGTTAATATCTAATAAAATAGTAAAAACAATATTTCTGTTATAATTAGCATTCATATTATAAACAATGAACATGGAGACACAATCAGTTGTTTTTGTTACAAAGTGATTCATTTGTAGTGTTTAATGGTAAAATACTTGTTTTAAAGTTAATAATCGGGTTGCTCGCAGGTCGTTAAAATTACTGGAATACAAATTTATAATCAGATCGATTCCAGGGGCTGATAACACACTGTCTGACATACACAACAATAAATGGTAGAGAAACTTCCAATAGAGCTATTTGTGTCGCTGATTTAGTGAAAGATAACATGTGTGTATTATGTGAAAGACAGTGTAGGTAAGTGTGGGGAAACGGGGACAATAACTTCTTTGTAGGTGTATTAATAGGCAACAATTAAGATGGAAGACTTAAATTATTCTAGAGAAAGAATTATCTGCTTTTTATTTCCATTTGGTGTATGTTTAAATTTTTTAGTACTGAATAAATTTGCAAATCTTGTGGTTCTGTGATTATTTTGAATGTTTAGTTTATCACATTTTCCTGTTTTAAAGAATTCTGCACGATGTACTTTTATTATAAATAGATAACTAGCGATGGTAAGTGCTTCAGAATTTAAAGAATAATTAATAGATTATCGTTATACTTTAATGGAATAATATTAATTTGATTTGTTAAATCTCATCTAAAAATTTAATTATAAAAAATTTTTGTTTTTAAATTATTATTTATTTATATTTTTTAAACAACTTAATAACATACGTGTTCCTCGTATTATTAATAATTATTTAGATGGAGATTAAAAAATATTATTTTCTTCCTTATTTCTTGCATAGCAGAACGGATTAACTTTTTTTTAAAAATGGAATAACCGCTATTTCACAAAATAATAAAGCTCAAAATAACAGGATCTATATTTGCGCAATTAAGAAATTTTAAATCGATTAACCGATTATACAATTTTCCGATTAATTCATAAAGCTTAATAATCAGTACCAGCCATATTTTATTTATTTGCCATTCACTTTGTGCTTGTAGTTGTACCTGTACTGTGCATCTTTCATAACGATAGTTAAACGTTATTGAATGCTATATAATAATGCAGCTGGGACTTTGTGTAATGTTTTCTTTTTTTTTTGGTGAGACTAAAGAGGTTAATAACACAATTTATAATATTTTTTTTCATCAAGTAAAGTTTTAAAAATAACTGGATATTAGGAATAGCCAAGGCATTAAATTCCTGTCCTGATTTTTCCTGCGAAGTTCCTGTTTCAGCTTTAGGTTCCACTCAAAGCATTAGGTGGTAAGTCTTTGGAGCTGATCTTAAATATTTAGGTCGAATATAGAGCGTACATCCTTTACATGATAAACATAGTTCTATAGAAAATCTACCTGTGTTGGCTGATAAGGTTATCTCTGGGACTTTTCGAGCTAAGACAGCACCACTTCCTTAACCTCATGTTAGTCATTGGAGCTTATCTTAAACGCCTAAGCATTACGAGATATAGTTATCTTAAAATTGCTAACATTTAGTTCCATGTCTATTCAAACGAAAAATAATGTTTAGCGTGTTCTTAAAAACGAGAAAAATATTAAGAATAGACATCAAAGAAAAGCATTAAATAAATTTTAGAATGTAGTCTACATTGCTGTTACTGTTATCTTTTTATGAGTAACATATAAGGCCAGGTTTCAACACTTAACACAGTTATTTTAGTGTTAGGGAACGGTATTAAATTTGTAAAAACCAAGTGTCTATTTAAAAAAAGAAGTTATTTACAAAAAAATTAAAAAACGCATTATAGTTACAATATAATAGTTAAATATTAAAATATACTGTGCTGTTATGAGAATATACGGCTTATTAAGATGGGTGTAGAAGTACATGCAAGTCCATAAACAAGACATAAACTCTTTGTGGATTGGGTAACAACTGTATTCAATGAATCATTTAATTAACCCCTTTTCACATCATAAACCTTACATTAAAAGTAAGCCATCTTCCAATCACGGTGAAAACTATAACAGCGCACGAACAAAGTTTTTCAAACTCTGTCAACTCGAACGCTCTTATTATGTCAAAACAGCAAAGAACAGGTCTCGCAAATCTGCCTTCTAGCTAATGAATGTTCATTCTCTGTTGGGTTGAGCCGTTAGGCTCTTAAAACCCGGTTCAATTTTTCGCAGGCGAGCCTCAACATTCGGGCATCGCCGTAGAGGTAGTCCTCTGCAGGTGTTGCAACTTCACCAAATAAAGCCCCGTCCAACTCGGGGCAACTCTCTAGCACATGGGTCACCGTCTCCTCCGGGTAGCCACACAACCTACAGGCCAGTTCCCTTCTAGTGTCAAACTTGTATAGGTAGTTTCGTATGGGACAATGGTCAGTTCTCATTCTAGTTATGAGAGACTGAATACTACGATCAAGTTTCCACCAGGCATCGCTTTTGCTCGGTCGCGGCAGTTTCTGGTATACCTTTCTGGCCGTATTCCCATTCTTCCAGCCCTCAAGCCATTTCTCTCGGAAATGGTCTTTTAGCCACGACTTGACCCCCAGTTGGGTTAAGGGCTTATCGGGTTGCGGCTGGGCTGCGCCTGCCCTGGCCAGTGCGTCGACCCTGTCTGATTTGGCCGTACCGCAGTGTCCAGCCATGTACTGTAGAACCACTTTGCCGCCACGTGCCAGGATGTCACCTACTGTGTCCAGAATGGCACTTAATATCTTGGCCTCCAGAGAGCTTCGACTCAAGGTTTCGAGCGAAAACCGAGAGTCGGTGAAGACCACGACAGTCGGGAAATTCTTTCTCTTAGCTAGACGACGGCGTACTTCCTTCAAACCCTTGTGTATTACATCCAGTTCGGCTTCGTGACTAATGTTCGTAGATCCACACGGTCCCGACAGCTCTACGCTGTCCGGCCCTGGCTGGGGGTATTGAATTAGCACACCGTATCCACTTTTGCCATCTCTTAAACGTGAGCCGTCCGTGAAGACTTTTACCACGCTGTCTACATAGGCCTCGATTGTGCGCAGAGTCTCGTCTCGCAGAAGCTCGACGGGACTGGCCCGTGTCACCGCGGTATTTGCCAGTGTCAGACGTATATCAGGCGGGTCAAGGCTTTCATAAAAAGGCTGGTGGATACAAGAATAATACAATTAAGCATTACACAATTCAATACATGAATTATTAAAAACAGAATCGTTAAATATCACTCCAAAGCAATGCTTAAATTTATATCTTGTTATCTGGGTATCTTTTTGGTGTTTTAACTTGTCTCCTATATCTTGTTGTTGTTGGTGCTGATGTTGGTAATTTTGCTAGGTAAGTTGTGAGGCTTGGTAATGACACAGTTTAAAGACACTGGGAGCATGTACTTCTTGCTTTGTTACTGGTGTGTCAAACTTAAAAACGAAATAGAGGTAAAAAAGGCGTTTTTATAAATAAAAAAAAAATAACAACGAAAAAATTTTAATTTATAAGTTTTATTACTTTTAACTTAAAAAGACCACACAAAAATACATTGCGTGGGGCTTATGAATTTGTATAATTAAAATGCAAAGAGAGATCTAATATTCAGAGAATAAGTAAACTTTATATGTAAAACCTAATAAACGCCCGCTTAACGTGTTAGTCATAATAAATTTAACATCGTGAACTTTACAATTTTTTTTACAAGTTATTTTTTTAGTTAGTCACTTTATAAAAACCAGGTTTTCCAAAGTCTTGTTAACCTCTAATTTTTTTAAAGTATAAGTGTAAAATCATAGAAATTAAAAAAAAAATGTATTCCTTTATTTATATTTTCTTACACACACTTAC
>MUZC01000590.1:127332-156105 GCA_002072015.1 Radix auricularia | reverse complement strand
CCCCCCCCCCAACGTTACACGCTCTTAACTATTCGGGAAATAAGAGAATTTTAGATTTTCAATGTTTATGTAGCTCATATAAGAGAAACAATTGGTTTTTTAGCCCTGGCCAAAATGAGTATGTATTTAAAAATTATTTTACACCAACGTTTGTCGTGAGAGGGTACTTACAATTTTCCAAGGTTACCTACACGGAAAATTGGTGAATTGGTGACGAGAAGTTTTTAAAAAACCAAAAACTATATTTGTGCCCATACCACCCTATGAGAGGGAGTTTTAACATTCTTTTTTGCCAATTTTCGTTTGGAGCGTGTACTCAAAAAATGTCCAAAGTTTCATGCCTCTACCTGTATTGAAAATGGGGGAATTAGTGATTTTCAATTTTATATAGCTCATATTGGAAAAAAAACGTTTTTAAAGCCCCGGTCCCATAAGTGGGTAATTTAACTTTTATTTCAAATTATCATCGGGAACATGTAATCAAAAAAAGTTCAAAACTTTCATATTTCTACCAGAAGAGAAAATAGAAAAATTGGTAATTTTCAATTTTTTAAAAACCCGTATAAAGAAAAAAAAAATTTTATGACCTACGGCCCAACATGAGCGTAATTTTTAAAATTCTTTTTCGCCAATTTTCGTCGTAAGAGGACACCCAAAAACTTCCGAAATTTTCATGCTTCTACATACACGGGAAGTTGGAAAATTCAGTGAGTCAATAAGTTAGTAAGTAAGTGAGGGCTTTTCGCTTTTATTAATATTTATATAAAGTAGATAACTTGATATTTTAGTTGACAACTTTCATAGGTTTAGATCTGCATACTGTAGGAAAGTTATTCTGTTTTCCACAGTTGTGGCTTTTGTTACTATAGGCAACACATTCTCTTGGTTTATGTTCATTTCCAACTTATTTACACTAACCTGATTTCACATGTGAACTTGGCCTCACATCCTCATTGACATGTTGACTTTTTGATAAGTGCGGATTAGATTTCCCGCATCCATTTGTATTCACTGACTGAACAGTCATTTCTCTATATAAAGCTTTCAGTTTACATTACACAACACTCTTCATGTAATTTCAGGTCTGGGTCTCTCAGTAATCTAGACTGTGGTATTGATTTTTCATGCAAGCCACAGTTCCTTTTTTTTATAAGCGACTCTGGCAATTTTTTAAATTCAAAAGACTAAGTGTTCAGTTTCAGGTCTAAAATGCACCTATCGAAACTTTCTTATTTATCTGATTTCTTTGTAAAAACATGTGTCTCTCAAATATATTCTCCTTTCTTGGCAAAAAATTGTTCCAAGCTATTAAACCAGGAAAAGAAGATCGCGTAGAGTTTGTGGTGACTGGGATAAATGGTTAAAAGTTGTTTGGTATTCAAATCTTGCTCAAAGAACCGGAGAACAAATTGCTGCAGTTACCTGCACAACTATTCTTGAATATGATCTGCATAATCAAGTGGCTGGTATTTCATTTTAACAACTGCACGAAAAAATTGTCTTTGAAATTGATTTTGCATCTCGCAAGAGAAAATTTACAAAAAGATGTGTTGTTGTTTTCATGTATATATCATGAGCCCGAATTGAAATGATGCACGCATTTTTTTACAAAAACCGCTGCTCCAAAGAGTACATCCTTTCATTGATTTCAGGTTTTTGAGCCAGCCATTGACCTAACATTACATACCTGTTGCTCGTTCAAAAGTCTTACTAAAAGTCTGAAGTCAATGAAAGCTAATGGAATATTGTTTGCAGTGAAACAGTAACCCATTCCTTTCTCAGAGAAAGTCACAAGGAAATTCTTGAACCTACACTGATCTTCTTATGTACATCTCCACCCCAAGGAGTATCATTAAAAATCCATGGGGAATTTGATCATAAAGGTGAATGTCTGAAATTATTTACACATACAAAGTATTCTTTTCAAGAACAGTTTCATATGACTAAGTTTGAAAATTCTGCATGTTTGATTCACTTGTATAGGCCAAGGCATGTACAACAAGCAAGAAAGCTTGTAATGCGTCTTTAAATGTCTTGAAGTTGTTAGAATCCTGCTACATGTACACTTCAATTTAAGTCATTATTTCAAATGCAGCAACATAAACTCTTAGAAAGCATCTGTTGTTCCTTGGAGAAAATTAGTGAACCTAAATTTTCTGACAAGTTTCCGAAAAACACAAAACAAAAAATGATGTACATAATTCGCGATGTTAACAGATAGTAAAAGAAGCTGAAATCAACTCACTCAAGGAGAAGCTGTGATTTAGATATAATTGAAAAGTCTTTGAATCCTTCGTACTGTATAACTCTTCAACATTTTCAAGTGGTCTAAACTTGTATCAGAAGTCAATGTAAAAATTCACACCCTTAATCTGGTTAATGAAATTGCTGGAAGAGCCATGCACTTGAAACTGATGTTAATACCTCTGCTACAACGCAGGAAGAGCAAAATGCATTACTGTTTCAAACTATTCAAAGTCAACGCAAACAATCTTAGAACTCTGCATAGAGAACTCGTCTCAGACTGACTTAGTATGTGGTGATTAATTGAGAAACTGTCTGATTTATTTTAGTTATATATTGTAACACTTGGTAATCTTAATATTTTGATAACGTGTTTTACAGTCTGTTGACCTGGCTTGGATATGGATTAAAGTTCAATGAGGCATCAATAGGGTGAGTGAAAACCCCATGATTTTTAATACATTTTACATTTTTGTCTAAATAGAGGTGACTTTAGACAGTATTAATTAAAGTTTGATGTTGAAAATATTTTTCCCTTTGTATAAAATCACCAAAGGAAGCATTAAGTGCAACGGCACCAGTGCATTGCACAATTTTATTTTGTACAACACCCTAATATATCCTGATAATAATATATATTATATTATATTATACTAGTCACAAAACCCGTCCCAGGACGGATATAGAAGTCGGGTGATATGGTATGACACTACAGCAAGAATTGTGTGGTAGGAGCGGGGCCATGCGTGGATTGTTAGTTACTAAAAACTTTACTTCAGATATAACAATTTTTTTTTCACACAATATTAACACTATATCCACATCAGGTGATTCCAGAATGAAAATGGAATGTCACCAGTTGTAGCACTTGTCTGTCGGTGTGCTTGCTTATTAATGGGATGCTCTATTTTGGTAGTTGTTATTCGGAAGCGTTTGCAGGACATTGGCGTTGCAGGGCAAGGGATGTGGACCCTCTCTTTTCTTATTTGGCCACGTTGCCTTCGCTTGCCCTAGTGTGCACGGCAGTATAAATATATCACTGTTAAATATAAAGAATTTTCTTTGAAGACGACATTTTGGTGAAGCAAACATCGCTACCATTCAGGCCCGCCGACAGAAATTTCGGGCCCCTAGGCAGGGCTGTCACGGGCCTTCGGGCATAAACCTCTAAAGTATCTTTAAGTCATGAGAATTTTTAAAAATTCACAGATCATAAACTTTGTACTTATACTTTAAATAAGCTAGACAGATACATCATACAAGGTATGGTTTTATAATTTATTCAGTTGTTATTTGAAAAAAAAATGTATTTTAAGTTTATTGTTTAAATTAAACTATCAAAACCGTTTAATTGTATAAATGTGTACTCATTGTTTTTTTTAAAAAACTCTCCTTGATTTGGCTAAAGCAAAATTGTTAATAACATCATCAAAATTTAACAACTTCACCAAAGCATGCTCAATCGCAAGAGTTGCAAGACCGTTCAATCGGTCTTGCTTCATAGTTGATCGCTGCACACTTTTTATTTGCTTTAGCTTGCTGAATGTTCTTTCAGCTTCTGCAACTGTTACAGGAATTGTACAAAAGATCCGTAATGCAATATCAAATTTTGCTAATATAAAATCCAACTTCAACTGGTAAATTTTATTCAGCATTTTTATGGGATGAAGGTTTTCCCTTTGTATGCTATCTGAATAAATTGACTTTAGATGTTTTACTTCTTCAATTAAGTCACTGTTTACATCTTTGTCATATTCTTTGCAGAAATTAGAACATTTCTTTTCCAGATCAGTTTCTCCGATTTCTGGAAACAACCACAGAAAATTGAAAAAAATCATGTTAAGCCTGGTCCCTATTGGAATTCAGGACGTGTTAGCGCATTTTCGTACTATGTATCAGTACTTATGTTAGATATTAGAATTATGTAGTTATCAGTAATTGTGTTTAGATTTTATACATATTTTTATGAATGTTCTTGTGTAATGATTATACCTGACATTTATTTATTTAAAAGTCATTTCTTTACATTTAAAAAAAAATTATTTTCTCTTTAATCTAACTACAAGTCACCACAAATGATGACGTAAACCTCTCTAAACTTTTACACATATTCTAATGACGTCAACTAAAAAAAACTAATTCTTTTGCACGCTTTCGCACCACTCTTCAATGCTTGAAAAATTATGTATTCGACTTCCGGCAATGGCGGCCGTTCCCTGCGCTAGTGTTACCTCTCGATTCCAAATATTTTTCTGTAGTTTTAACGGGTTTTTTTAACGGATCGAGTAACTGAGTGTATATGCACAAATGGCAGGTCAGGACATACAAAAAACATTTATACCTCATGGGTCTAGGACTTATGGATGCTGAGATCAAGGGTGATGACAGACGGACGGACGGACAGACGGACGGACAAAACGGGTGCAATAGCGCATTCGACTTCTCGAAAATGCGCTAAAAATTGTTAATATCCCTTGCCGATGGAAAACGCTCTGTTAAACCAGATATAACACTATCAATAAGTTTATAGAAAACTTTTACTTTAAAATCATCATACACTTCATGTGCACTCTCTTCTGGCATATGTTGACTTTCATCATAAAAATTTTTTCGTCGTTTTTGGCGTTTTTCTGGAAGTTATGTCTCACATGGCAAGTCAGACGACACAGCTGCTGCCGTTATTTTGGCTTCTGTTAGCAAAACATCCCATTTATATATTTATATATATGTCAAAAATAATTTTGAGAATCTGCTGATAGATAATGGACCTAAAGGCGTTGTCCAAATTTTTGAGATTTTTGAACTTTAGAAACATGCTCTTGTAAAAAAAAGGATCAAACTGAGCTAACAGTTCTATAATTCCAAGAAATGTCCATTATCATGGTCATCAATTTTGTTGGATGAACCTCTGAAAGCAAGTCCTCTTTCTCATGGTCATCAATTTTGTTGGATGAACCTCTGAAAGCAAGTCCTCTTTCTCCCAAGAATAAAACCACTGCTAAAATTCGTCTGAGCAATTCTCTCCAGTATTTCACGTTCGTAGCAATTTTTTTTATCAATCAGAGAATCTATATTCTTTCCAAAGAGAAATCTTCTTTCTGAATTTCGCCACTTTATATAACATTTTTTATGACCATCACTTTTCTCGTTAGCTTGTATTTTATCGTACAACTTACGCCACGTATTTTGTTTAAACCATTCTTGATCACTTGACAAAATTGAACTGCAAGATACGGCAACTTCACTAAATAATCTGCATGGAAAACAAAACAAGGATTCCTTTTCAGACGACATAGCTGCTGCCGTTATTTTGGCTTCTGCTAGCAAAATAAGAAAGAAGTTGATTTGCGAGCCTAGTCCGGGCCCCTAAAACTCGCCGGGCCCCTGGGCATTTGCCCCCCCTGCCCCCCCCCCTCTCGGTGGTACTGCTACCATTGACTAAGTTGTCTTAGTCATTCCCGCAGAGAGCTTTTACAGTAACGTCAGATGAAGAACGGCCGTGTGAAAAAGGCACGGGCATTTGTCCATGATTTAAGACTTGTGCAACTTGATCTGGAAATTATCCTTGAGACTTTTTGGTGGTCATGGCGAAAGCCAGTTTGGTTGGGAACTGTCGTCTCCGTCAAACGAAAGGTTGATCTATATTTACAGTGGCTAAGTCAATTATTTGAATAACAATGGTTGACACTGCCTCAAGGCCAATGTGTTTGGCAATAAAGATGTGTTGTTTGAACGATTGTACCACTAATCGGTTCCCATTTCGAATTCTTCGCTTCGTGTTTAAATTACGCAGTAGAAAGGTAATTGCTCCAACATTTATATTTAAATTATGTAGAGGAAATCTTGAGGGTGAAAGTCCACTTAAGAACTTGACATGATAATTGGTAGCATAATCAGGAATGCCCATTAAATCCTGGTAGTGTTTAGCCATATTTCAGGGGCTCCTTGAAAAGACGAAGGAAGAATAAATTAATCGGCAGCTGTAGCATGAATGTAAACCATTAAACCAGTATATTTTCCACTCTCAAATTTGTTTTGTTTTTTAAATGTAATTAAGCCTGTTGCCTTAAATTTTGACTTATGCAGCTACGAAGTATTGCTGAGTCAGTTTTCCGCAAATAAATAAAGTGTTAAATCCATCTTTGTTAGAAAAGCTGTGACAGCAGTATTGCATTTGTGTTAAGCTTGTCCTATGATTTACGCCGGGGTCCTTTGTGGAATGTTTTGTAATATTGCAGGATGGTAGTTCATCAACTTTAAATCTTAAGTCCAAATGTGTTCACCAAATAAAATAATAAAATATCGGTTCAAGGTTTGGGTAAAAAATGCTAATGTTTTCAGTCCTTCTATTCAGAGACCTGCAATGTATTAAAAGGTTGCGGCCCCATGGAAGCAAAGGCCAAAACACTGTTAATTGAACGGATGTTTTGAATAAAGTTTTTGTGATGCTGATGGTGAACGTCTGTCGTGGGACTCCCAATTAAAGGAAAGTGCGGATTGGTTGTAATAACCAAAACACATACACTCACTCATCCATATACTTCCCCCCCCAACACACACACTTCCACCAATAGGCAACTAATCTACAGTTATTAACCGAAGCAGGTAACATGCCATCAGATTATTCTAGAAATATTTCACATATAATTTTTTTAAATATTTTTTTTTATTTTAAGGTTAATTTTATTGATCTTCAACCCTTTAATCCACAACATCCACACCTTTACTGTTTATAAATGACCTTTAATCAGGAAAATGTGTGTATATTTTCTATCGAGCAATATACTTATACTTATGTGAAAAGTGATACCTTGGTTATGGGGTGGGGGTGGATTTTTTTTTTTTAAAGACAGATGTTATAAGCTTTGCTCAACGAATATATCAATGGCCAGGAAATAGTGTTGTTCCAACCCAGGTTTCAACAATATAATAAACTCATGCTTCTTTAAAAAAAAGCACCCTTCAAATATTTCACAAAGGTGCCCCCCTTTATAGAAAAAAAACAATTCCACTTATTAGCACCACTCTTACACAAGTATATTTAACCCTTTTACATTTTCTAATTTAAATCCCTGAACGATTACTTGCAATACACCTTTCCTTGACGTCATTTCATGAAGAAATCGATTCAGAGCACTCATTTGTATTAGGTAGCACATACAGCAAACAAATTTTACACCTAACAAATATTTGATTGTTTTTAGTGACAAATAACTTATTAAATGCTTTAAATGCGGTTCATTGTGCATTTTTCCATATAAAAATTTAACTATTTTGTAATTTTGATGTTGTTATACGCCCGTACATTATTTATCTCCATCCAATTATATACGTAGATGTATGAAAACTCATATTAAAATGTAAGTTTGATAATTATGTCATTCATTTTGGCTTCCCGCTCTACTTTAGAATAATAACAATTTACTAAATTTGCAGATATGTGTTCCTCTAAGATGAACGGATTATTGCTCTTCGTTTTTACATCTAAGATTTTAATATATATATATATACATATATTAGTATTTTTATCATTATTTTGCATTGTAAGTTTTTTCCGCTTATAAAATAACATTTACTGACGCCGTAGTTAGTCCCACAGGGTCCGAAAGTTCCTCTTTTAGTTGCCCACCTATTGGGTGAGCGCACCATATCCTGCAGTTATTTCTCTCTGGTTGGCAGACCAATCCGTAAACACTTTCACTGCAGTGACAGTCAAAGACAAACGTAAAACGGGACTCGTAGCTTCCTCATAGTGTGGTTTAAGTGGGACAATAATAATTTGCCATCTGTTTCGTGAGGATTTGACGGTGCTATCAAGTTCTATTTTTTGATGCATGAAAGAACCCATTCCATCTTCCCACATACGACCCTAATATCCTGCATTTGGTTGCAGGGTTTTCTAATGTCTAGCCAGCGATACCTTTTTGCAGTTGATATAATTGCCTTGTCCCTACTTATTTCAAGTTGTTCTTCGTTAGCGATGACTTCTACGGCAGCTGTTGGTGTTGTTCTTTAAGCGCTAAATGTAAATCTCTGTGCATGGTCGTTGGTTTAGCCTAGTTTCTCCAGTGCAATTTTACTGGCAAATGCTTGGACGAGCATGCTGTAATGCACTATCGACCTTACACTTCCCAGCAAGAGAGCTATGAGCATGCTTGCTCTAGCAACCCAGTTTGTGCATGCTAATTTTTTCCCCAGTTTGTGGTTTGCAGTTGCCTGGGAGTACAGGTCAAAATATCCATTTGTACATCCCGTTTTAGCGCTACATCGATTGTTTTAGCACTATATTCTGTTTAAAAATAATTCAGCCGTTAGTGAAGAGTCAATATACAAAATTATCGGTGTTAATTTTCCATTTGCAACTTCTGCATTAAACTAATAATAGCTTAATGTTCGATCTGTAGTTGTTGTTGTAGTCAGTGGGCATCTTTCCCGACGCTACAAATGACGATATCGTCTACATACATTACCTCATTGGTTTGCAACACACCAGGTACTTTAATGATGTAAGATAAAATCAGAGCCAATGCGAGCTGATGCTAGGAACAGCCATTGTTGCAGCGTTCTATACCTGGAGGTTAACTGTCATTTTGTGAGGAAGCCCTGGATGTACATGTACATGTTTGCAGCTACACCTAAGGCTTGTAGTTTCACAAAAAGATTGGACCTCCACACTTTATAATAAAAAAAAAAAAACACTGCTACGGTATGCATTTGTTTCTGGTGCCCATATGATATGGACTGGAGAAGACTGAGCACTGGTTGAGATTCAGACTATTTGTACTCTCCAGGTCGAAATAGTCTAGCATTAACCATCCCATAAGCTACCTTCCCAAAACACGACTTCAGGGATATCGGACGATAGCTGCTTGAGATATCTCAACGTTTTCCTGCTTTTCCCTCTTCGGGAATAAGTACGATGTAAGCCCCTATATAAGCTCCAAGCAGGGCATCCATGACATCCTGTTTATGATGTTCAATATCGAGAACATTGCTATCCTGTGTTTGCTTTTGATCTTCTCGTCATTTAATTTGTCTTTTCTGGTGCCTTGGCGCTTTTGCACAAACAAAACTTTGGTTGAAATTCGATGAAAGTGTAAGGTGCGATAAAGACCTCTGCATGCATTCCCCAATTCTGGGTCTTTTCTTCATGTTTTATGAGATGATTCAGGTTACGGCTTTGACTGGTTTCTTCCTGTGGTTTAAGTGTCTGAAGTCGTTTGCAAGGAGCTCGTCTTTTTCGTTTTACCCATGCTAGAAAGAGAATCAAACAGTTGGCAAACCCTTCTTTGATATGCGAGGTTGAGTTTTCTGCATGATCTAATCCATTCTTCATTCTAAACCTTGAGAGTTTCTTCCCGGTCCTCGGCTGTTAACTTATTATAAGCAGCACGAGCGGCCGCAGTTTTAAGTCTACCTGCCTTTTCCCGGGCCTTTTTTCGTTCACGGGCGAGTTCTGCTAGGTTTTTGCTCTATAATGATTGGAATTTTCAGTTCTTACACGTTCTTGGAATGGCTTTCCTTGCCATCGACTAAATAACTCACACACATTCATTTGGATTCTATGGGTTCTCAGGTGAGCCCAAGCGTGCTTTTAAGTGTCCGTTGCGTTAAGCAAGCATTCCTTACAGACATATTTAGTTATGCCATAGTTCTTAGTTTCAGGTGTAGACAGGTCCACACCTTATTAATATCCCAGGCCACGCAGAGGCCAACCCTTCCCGGAAATGTTTAGTACTAAATCGCCATCCTTCCGTGTTGCAGGACGATAGTGCATCAACGTTAGCTTAAATTGCATTTCCTCGTGTTTCTGTGCAGAATTGTGTGCTTCCAAATGTTTTGGCTTTTCTCATTTCTCTATTTGTTGCTGCTCGGCTACTATGATGCCTTTTTACATGTGGAAGAAATCAGCAGTCCCGAGCCTGCGCTCTTCATTGGGCTTCCCGGAAACCCCCCCAAGCCCTCTGGCCCCCTAAGGGGTGCGAAGGCTGGGAAGCCCCCCGGAGTGGTCGCTGCTACAAGCGGCCGCCTGGGCGTCCAGGGCGCTGGGCCGAAAACGCCTCCCACTTAAGTGTTCCTCCGGAGGGAGGTGTGGAATTTTTCTACGGTGACTCGCTATCAACATAATATCACTTTGGCTCCACGACGGCAAAGCTTACGAGTCTTTATAGTTTAGATCGCCGCAAAGCGTGGGAATCATCACTGATCTAACTAGGGTTTAACCCCCACCGGAAGGTTTCCTCAGAGCTGGCGACCAATAGCGTTTCCTAGCGGCCCTTTTGCTATTCCCTACTGGCGCCCCTGGCCCTAAACCGGCACCGCTCAACAGCGTTGCTAGTTAATTTAGGGGGACGAAAAGGTCGCCTCGGAGTAACCCGACACTCAGCGGGTACTTTGGTTTTCATCATCGGCATTGCATCTAAATGCTTTGCCTAAGATCCGTACAGCGACTGTAATCATATATGACTAGCACCTAGCGCCTAACATCGGACTTCGACCATCTAAGCCTGGGGTTTGTCGGTTTCAGGTCGCAATGTACACCACGACCTTACTCGTCTGTCGAACCACGTAGAGGTCACCCCATCTCGACAGCCCTCTTTTACAAATGGATGCCACTATATAAATAAAAACAATATTGTGACAGGTTAAAAGCTTTTGTTAAAATTTAAAATGAGTTAGAACCCAATAAAAACAACGGACAAATAGAATCAATATTCATAACATATAGATTAAAAAACCTAAAGGAAAAATAATTTTAAATAGAAAATGTCATAGAAAATATAACGCAATCATTTAATTAAATACGAAATGTTCTAATATTTAAACAAAATAAATATCGTACGCATACTATTTTAATATATTTGTATGGAAAATAAAGAATATTGAAAATATACAAACAGAAGACATTTGTTTTATTACCTTTAAAATATGTTCTTCTATCATTTTAGGAAAAAATGACCAGGAAAAGAAACACCACTAAGCAATCAATAAAAAAAAACAATTTTGTTGTTAACTCTCATATTGCAAGTTAGATAAATACGTGTAGTTGATTTAAACTGGACGGCCATTTTTATAGCATCAGATAATGGACTAGTGCTAAGATGTTTCTCAATGGCAAGGAGACAATTATATTTAAGAACAACGAAAGTGAAAGAATGTCAGTTTGGCAGTTGCATCAGAATTGTATCCACTTTTAGTAGTTGTTCTTATTTTTAAAAATATGGTTTATGTTAATGAGAAGAATGAGAATAAATTTTCAAAACTTTTCGCTGCATCTCAGAATGGTAATCTAAATGTAGTAAAGCTGCTGATTGAAAACGGGGCTAATGTAAATGAGAAAAATATTAATGGAAGTACAGCACTTTTCATAGCCTCCCAGAATAATCACAAAGAAGTAGTTGCTCATCTTATTGAAAACGGGGCTAATGTAAACGACACAAATACTACTGAATGGACGCCTCTTCATATAGCAACTCAAAATGGTAACAAACATATAGTAAATCTGCTAATTGAAAAGGGTGTAAATGTTGATCAGAAGGAAAGGGATGGAAGGACATGCCTTTACATAGCGGCACAGAAAGGCCATAAAGATGTTGTGGAACTGCTGATTGAAAATGGGGCTTGTGTAAATTTGAAAGAAGAAGAAGAATGGACAGCACTTCACATAGCATCAAAAAATGGTTTTTTATATGTAGTGACGCTTCTTATTGAACATGAGGCTAATGTAAATGAGAAAAACAATAATGGATGTACGGCACTTTCGATAGCATCTCTAAATGGTCATGCTCTCATAGCAGCCCTGCTTATTGAAAAAGGAGCTAATGTAAATGAGACAAATAATGATGAATGTACGGCTCTTTCAATAGCTTCTCTATATGGTCATGCTCACATTGCAGCCCTGCTTATTGAAAACGGAGCTAATGTAAATGATAAGAATAATAACGAATGCATGGCACTGACATTAGCATCATTTAAGGGTCAAACAAATGTAGTAAAGCTGCTAATTGAAAAGGGGGCGAATGTAAATGGGGAAAATATTGATGGAAGTACAGCACTTTTCATAGCCTCCAAGAAAAATAAAAAAGAAGTCGTTGCTCATCTTATTGAAAACGGGGCTAATGTAAACGACGGAGATACTTATAAATGGACGCCTCTTCATATAGCATCTCAAAAGGGTAACAAAGATATAGTAAATCTGCTAATTGAAAAGGGTGCAAATGTTGATCAGAAGGAGAGGGATGGAAGGACATCCCTTTACATAGCGACACAGAATGGTCATAAAAATGTTGTGGAACTGTTGATTGAAAATGGGGCTTGTGTAAATTTGAAAGAAGAAGATGAATGGACAGCACTTCACATAGCATCACAAAATGGTTTTTTAGTTGTAGTGACGCTTCTTATTGAACATGATCCTAATGTAAATGAGAAAAATAATAATGGATGTACGGCACTTTCGATAGCATCTCTAAATGGTCATGCTCACATAGCAGCCCTGCTTTTTGAAAACGGAGCTAACGTAAATGAGAAAAATAATAACGGATGGATGGCACTGTCAATAGCATCATTAAATGGTCATACAAATGTTGTAAAGCTGCTGATTGAAAAGGGGGCTAATGTAAATGGGGAAAATATTAATGGAAGTACAGCACTTTTCATAGCATCCCAGAATAATCACAAAGAAGTAGTTGCTCATCTTGTTGAAAACGGGGCTAATGTAAACGACACAAATACTACTGAATTGACGCCTCTTCATATAGCATCTCAAAATGGTAACAAAGATATAGTAAATCTGCTAATTGAAAATGGTGCAAATGTTGATCAGAAGGAGAGGGATGGAAGGACATGCCTTTACATTGCGACACAGAATGGTCATATAGATGTTGTGGAACTGCTGATTGAAAATGGGGCTTGTGTAAATTTGAAAGAAGAAGATGAATGGACAGCACTTCACATAGCATCCCAAAATGGTTTTTTAGACGTAGTGACGCTTCTTATTGAACATGAGGCTAATGTAAATGAGAAAAACAATAATGGATGTACGGCACTTCACATTGCGTCACTAAATGGTCATGCTCACATAGCAGCCCTGCTTATTGACAAGGGGGCTAATGTAAATGAGAAAAATAATAACGGATTGATGGCACTGTCAATAGCATCATTAAATGGTCATACAAATGTAGTAAAGCTGCTGATTGAAAAGGGGGCTGATGTAAATGGGAAAAATTATAATGGAATAACAGCACTTTTCATAGCAACACAGAATGGTCAAAGATTTAGTTGCAATGCTTATTAATGGAGGGGCGAATGTAAATGGGAAAGAGAAATTAGAATGGACAGCACTTTCCCTAGCATCCAGAAATGGTCATATAGATGTAGTGGAACTGCTTATTGAAAATGGGTCAAATGTTAATGAGAAAGATCAAGATGAAATGACGGCACTCTCTATTGCATCAAACAATGGTCACACGGATGTAGTGGCACTGCTAATTGAAAGTGGGGCTAATGTTAATGAAAAACATAAAGATGAAAGCGCGGCACTTTCCCTAGCATCCAGAAAAGGTCATATAGATGTAGTAGCACTCCTGATTAAAAATGGGGCTAATGTTAATGAGAAAGATAAAGATAAAATTGCGGCACTCTCCATAGCATCAAACAATGGTCATACAGATGTAGTTGAATTGCTAATTAAAAATGGTGCTAATGTTAATGAAAAACATAAAGATGATGGGACGGCACTCTCTTTAGCATTCCAAAATGGCCATACAGATGTAGCGGCACTGCTAATTAAAAATGGGGCTACATGTAATGAAAAAGTTAAATTAAATTGTACGGCACTTTCCAAAGCATCCTCAAATGATCATAAAGATGTAGTGGCACTCCCGATAGAAAATGAGGCTAATGTCAATGAGAAAACCAACGGATTTGTGACAAATCAAAGAGCATCTTTTCGTGGTCATAAAGACGATGTTGCTGATCTTATTGAAAAGGGGGCTTATGTAGATGAGAATGATTTTAATAAAAAGACGTCACTTTACTTAGCATCCAAAAATGGACATACAGATGTCGTGGCAATGCTGATTCAAAACGGGGCTCAAGTAAATATCAATGATGAAGATGGATGTACTGCACTAAACATGGCATGCCAGAATGGTTATAAAGATGTAGTGGCACTGCTTATTGAAAATGGAGCTAATGTTAATGAAAAAGATAAACATGAAAGCACGGCACTCACTCTAGCATCCAGAAATGGTCATAAAGATGTAGTAGCTTTACTTATTGCAAAAGGGGCTAATGTTAATGAAAGAGATAGAGATGGATTGACGGCACTCTTAATAGCATTATCAAATGGTCATAAAGATGTAGTGGCATTGCTAATTAAAAATGGGGCTAATATTAATGAAAAAAATCAAATAAAATGGACGGCACTCTCCCTAGCATCAAAAAACAGTCATAAAGATGTAGTGGAACTGCTGATTGACAATGGGGCTAATTTGAATGAGAAAAACCAAGGATTTGTGGCACTTCACTTAGCATCTTTTCATGGTCATAAAGATGTTGTTTCTAAGCTTATTGCAAAGGGGGCTTATGTAGATGAGTATGATTTAAATAAAAAGACGTCACTTTACTTGGCATCCAAAATGGACATACAGATGTCGTGGCAATGCTAATTTTAAATGGGGCTAAAGTAAATGTCAATGATGAATATGGATGTACGGCACTTTACATGGCGTGCCAGAATGGTCATGAAGATGTAGTTCCTTTGCTCATTAAAAATGGAGCTAATGTAAATGAGAAAAATGTAAGGGGATCGACGGCACTTCTCATAGCATCCCAGAATGGGCATATATGTGTAGTGAAACTACTTATTGAAAATGAAGCTATTGTAAATGAGAATAATAAAAGTGGATGCACGGCCCTTTACATGGCATCTCAAAATGGTCATAAAGAAATAGTGTCTCTTCTTATTGAAAACAAAGCTAATGTAAATGAGTTTGATAGACTGGGATTTACGGCACTTTACACAGCATCCGAGAATGGTCATACGGATGTAGTGTCTCTGCTCATAGGAAATGGGGCTATTGTAGATGAAAAGACATATTGTGACATGACAGCTCTTCTTATAGCACTAGATGACGATCATAAGGGTGCTAATGTAAATCTAAATAGTTATTTGGGATCAACGGCACTTCACATAGCTGTCGAAAATGGTCATAAACATGTGGTTGCTCTTCTCATTCAAAATAAAGCTAGTGTAAATATGCATAATAGTAATGGTTGGGCGCCACTTCACTTAGCATCTAAAAATGATTCTACAGATTTAGTCGCTCTGCTCATTGAAAATGGGGCTAATGTAAATGATAAAATTGAAAATGATTCGGAATCAGACAATGGCAAAAAAAAAATTAGAGCTCCGATTTTTACAAAAATCTCCCAATTAAATTTGAATGACAACGTCGGATGGACGGCACTTCACATAGCATCCCATAATGGTCATAAAGATGTAGTAGCTCTGCTTCTCGAAAAAGGGGCTGATGTAAATGAGAAAAAAAAATGTGGAATTACAGCACTCTACCTAGCATCCAAGAATGGTCATAAAGATATAGTGACTATGCTTGTTAAAAAAGGAGCTAATGCAAATGAGAAGCACAGAAATGGAAAGACAGCACTTAAAATTGCATCACAAAATAACCATAATGAAATTGTTACCTTTTTCAACACTGTAAATAATCTCCAAGCATCACTTTTACGCGGGTAAGTTTAGTGCTTTTAAATTCAATCTCACATTAAAAATGTATATATAAAAATGTATATATCTATATGGGCTATTATCGATTAAATAAAATTTAATCGTTAACTTTTGAAAAATTACCCATTAATTAACCGATAATTTTGTTAAAGCTGCATTGGAAATAATAGAAACATAATTTTTTTTGGATGAAGTTATTTTAAAACATAGTTAGCAATAAAAATAAGTTAAATAACGAATTAAAGTTAGGCACTTGCCAAAAAAACATCAAATTATTTTTAAAATATAACAGTAATCGGCTGTATAGACATTGTTTGATAATTAACAAAACCATGAAGATCATCTTTGTATCCCACGCATAAGTTTTTCAAAATTTATGATATTTTACCTAATGCCTAATAGTTACTTTTTTTCCACTATGGTGTTTACTTTCACATTTTGTGCCATTTTATTGCATTTTTCAAATAAATGCCCATAACTACTTATTTTCATTTAATTTAAAAATATGATATTGTTAGGAGATATATTTAAATAAAATGTAGTTCAAAATAATGTCAATAAATTTTAAAAAAATTATTTTGAATTAATTAAAATAATTTTTTAAAAAAAAAGTATCATTGTCCTTATGGAACAAGTTTTTTTTGTAAAGCTTACCCTTTAAGAGTCCGTTTTTGTAAATGGAGTAGTTTACACATGATTAAAAAAAAAAAAAAAAAAAAACTTTTTTTAATTTTTTTTTAATAATTCAAATTTANTATATATATATGTGTGTGTGTGTGTGAGTGTGTGTATATATATACAGAGAGAGAGAGAGAGAGAGAGAGAGAGACAACCGATGAGAGATAATTTAAATACTTTTAGATATATATTAATTTCCATAAAGTATTCTTCGTAAATGAAAAAAAAAGTTTATAAATAACCTTTAAAATAAAAAGAAAAAACTCTAAGTATTCCTAAGAGCTAGTGATAATATTCTTTTTTCGCCTTCGTTTACAGCAAAGATGTGACATCAAAACTTCAAGTATACATGAACGTTACAATTAATGTTCTTAATATGTAAGTAGCATTTAGTTATAAAAATAACAAATTATTTATACAAAAACCATACATACATAATTGTTACGTCGTTGTCTGGGTATTTGTAAAGACCACCAGGATAAGTAAACTAATGATACAAGCATTATTTATTTTAAAACCTTTTAATTTTATGGTGAAATTATTGTAATATACATTATTGTAACATCTTTATATTCTCTCTTTGGTTTTTTTTTTCCATTTAACATAATATGCAGTTGCTATTGTGATTTTATTTTTATTACTTTAAAAAAATAAATTATTGTCTCACTTGGTATGTTTTATTCAGTCTTACAATTTTTAAAATCTAGTGTGTTGTCAATTTTACAATTATATTAAATAAATAGAACACAATGTATTAATGTAAATTATTCTTATATTTTTAAAAGATAAACAATAATATCAAGCGATGATTATTAAATAATGCAAATATAATCGAATTATAATAAACCTATTATTTCCAGTACAAGTAAATAATTAAGATTAATGAGGCAGTAATGGTGTTTTTGGAACCGTTGGTGTGAGTGGTGCCACAGGGTGAATTGGACAATTTGATCACCCACCGTATCTGTGTATGGCTCTATCATGCAAGGAGGCAGTAGGTCTAAAGCTGGTTAAGATATGCTGACCAATCGGCGTGGAATTCATGCGTGCTCCTTGACTATGGGTCAGCGTACAGCAAATGGGAAGTGACCCATGACGTAGGAAGGGGCCGTTAAGATTTTTGAACAAACAATTTCACGAGGGAGTGTGTGAGAGGACGGTCGAAATGTAGGTGTGCGAGAGCGAGAGAGAGATAGCACTCAGCAGTCAGTGTGTGTAGGACATATGAGTCAGTAGTTAGTACAGGATTGAGAACTGTGTTCCATGCTGTTTAGAAAGAAGCCAAATAAACACTATATACTACTATAGTCCTCTACTTACCTGCATTGTGTTGTTTTTTCAAACTAACAATATAGCCAGCTCTCGGCTACATTAAGTTTGAGGTATAGTTATTATTTTACTAGGTAAGATAATAAACTAACTTAACTTAAAGCATATTAATCTTAAATTTTCTGAATAAAAGAACAAATTTTATTTTGGATCTAGGTCACGACTCTTTACATATCACATGTTACATTCAGTACAACACTGTTGGCCTGGTACACACTATACACTTAGTATAACAAGGTTCGCTTGTTACACAATACACTGTTGTAAAACTTCGTTCGTGTTTGTAAAATTAATTGATTGTAAAATATACATCGTTGAGATTAACAATGTCACAGACTGTCATTGTACATAGCAGGAAATCCCCATGTGGTTGATAATAAATATTTTAATAAATAGTTTTCAATATTCAACAGAAAAAAAATTAAGTACACTCACTTAGCTCTTACATTTAAATAGCCTAAAGAGTTAACCGGAATTCGAATTAGTAAATACCAGAGCCAAATATAGGATATGTCCATTTCTAGATAAAACATAATCGACCACCCACTACATATACATATATTCTAATTTAATGCGCAATAAATTAAAATGTAATTGAATAAATACAAAGTTTCAATACAAAGTTTTAAAAAATTGTACGTACTGTTAAACAATGATAGTTAGAATCTGATTGTAATTTTCTCATTAAGAGGATCAAATTTTCGCATGTTTTGCTTAATTATAAATTGTAAATCATTTGGTAAGTAAATTTTAACATCTTTATTATACAATAATTACATACAATAATTGTGTATTATTTTATATTGAACTGAAATTGTAAGCTAATGTAGCCTCCAAGCGTTAAATACATGTATATTTGATATCTGTGCCTACTTGTCGTAGTTGCATAAACCACTAATTGGCTGGACATAATTGTTACAGTTACACAGTTAAAGATTTTCCTAGTACCTCACTAAAATTGATACTCATAGGTATCATGTGCAAGTAGAAATGTTTTAATAATGTTGTAAGTTTTGTGTCCTTCCAATATTTTACTTTATAAGTATTATTTTTAAATACATGGTCAGTGTTAAAAATAATTTCATTTTTTTATCAGACTTTGGAAATTATTTTAGTCAAATATAAGGAAAATAAGTCAATCAAAAGAACTTAATTTATTTTTTTTATTTGATAAAGTACAGTTAAGTGATTATAAACGTTTTCCTCCTTCATAAAATAAGAGGTAAGTTAAATTAGTGGAATCTGACATGAAAGAAACGTTTATCAAATTTAAATATTTTCGTTTGCTGAAGTTCAGTTTGAGAGACTGTAAATCAAAACAAAAAATGACAATATGATTTAAATCAACAATTTTTTGGGAATGCACAGTAGACTAAGCTTTATCTAAGGTAACTTAATTCTTTTGCTCGATCAATTTTAAAGAACTTTGTTTCAAATTGTTTTTTAACAAAACACTATAAGTGTTAATTTGAAGAATATACCAATAGCAAACATTGGATTAGACAAAGAATTTCAAGATTTTTCGAAAGCAGCCCCTGTAATGTACTTATGAGTTTGAGGCAGGTGATTCTCTGTTTGAAAAATAAATACTTTTGACATGTTTTAAAATTCCATTAGCAAATTAGAATAACAGATGTTAAAAACTGGCAAAAATATATAATAATATCGTTATTTTAATAAGTATTTTTTAAAATGTATATTATTGTTTTCATTTAAAAATAGACAACATTTACATTTGAAAAATCTTAGATAATGTATGCCCCAATTAACATAATTTATTATCATTTATTTTCAGGTCTCCATCAGTAGCTCCAAATGTTAACATTCAACATGTTGAAAATTATGTTGGAGAAGGAATTATTAACGTGAGACAGAGTTGATCTGATAGAGAGACATTTTCCCAAGCTAACATAATTTTGTATTATTTAATTCATCTAAGTCATCACTACAAGCGTTGTTATTATTTTCATTTCGTTAAAAGATAAAACCACAAAAACTTTTTAAAAAATATGTTCTAACTAATTAATGAAATTAGTTGAATTTAAGAAGAAAAGAAATTAGTATAAACAAGTATTTTCTAATTATTTTTTTTTTTTTTTTTGAAAAACTAAAAAAGATTATTTTTTTTTTAAGTAAAGAAGCTAAAATATACAAAAAAAATATAATACTAAATAAATTTTAAAAGCTTAATGGTACTACACATTTCTTTATTTTGACAATAATGATTTCACTGCATTATAATTATACATAAGCAAAGTATGTTTATTTGTGTCTCGTGTAAAATATGTTCCTATATTGATCGATTATCTGAAAAAGTCTATACACACATACACATCATTATCCAGATTCAAATTTATCAAAATTATAACGTTTACAATATTTATTGTGTTTTATTGGGATCCAATTAAATTTTAATTTGATCAAAGCAAGATTTTTTTTTAATGTGGCAACTGGTTTGAACGACTGGATCTACCCCAACCTTAGAACTTAAAAGAACATCATGGCCATATTAAAATTCGACATATAATTATACTCTAATACACACTCATTTTGGGCAAAAATTCATTATAGTTTTGCCTACATGAGATATAAATTTAAAAAATTTAATCGATAGCATAGTGATTAAAAATATATATATATTTTTTTTAAAAATTCAATTTATTAATAAATAATTAATAATAGTTCTTATTTTATTATTATTATTTTACGTAAAAACTTCTCCGTTAGGGGGGTTCAGAACGAGTTAAAAACCTTTTTATAAGGACAATGATATTTTTAAAAAAACATAGTTTTTTTAACAATTTAACAATAACAAAATTTTAATTCATAGACATTATATTGAACTCCTTAATTTTAAATATATCCCCTAACATTTTTTTTACATTTAATTAAATTACATACTTAGGTTATGGGCATTTTAAAAAATGCAATAAAAGGGCACAAAATACTAAAGGAACACAAAACAGTGAAAATAGAGATTATGAGGTCTTAGAAAAAAATCATAGCTTTCGAACCAATTGGAATAAAAAGATTATCTTTATGTTTTTACTAATCATCAAACAATTTCTATACAGCTGTATGACTTTTATATTTATGAAATTAATTTGAAATTTTCATTTAAGTGCCTCATCTTTAATACGTTATTTAACTTGTTTTCAGTGCTAACTTTTTTAAAAATAGCTTAATGAGAATACCAATTGCCTGTTTTTATTACTCCTTTGAAAATTTCAGTTTAATGACGACAAACATCTTTATTTTTAGCTTAACAAAATTATCGATTAATTAATCGGTAATTTTTCAAAAGTTAACGATTAAATTAATGATAACAGCCCTAATATAAATTAAACAAAAATTATGCAACGGCTTCTGGGTAAATGCTCGATTTTTTTAAATTGAGTTATTTTTTAAATTTAGTTAGCAATAAAAATAAGTTAAATAACGTATTAAAGTTTAGGCACTTTGATGGAAATTTCAAATTAATTTTAAAATATAAAAGCAATGCAGCTAGATCTGTATAGTAATTGTTAGATAATTTTCAAAAACTTAAAGATCATCTTTTAATCTCCAGTTGTTCAAAAGTCATGATTTTCTTCTAAGACCTCATAATCACTTTTTTCACTATGTTGTCTTCCTTCCCATTTTGTAACCTTTTATGGCATTTTTAAAAAAGCCCATAGCAATGTATTTGTTTTAATTTAAAAACTGTAATATTGTAGGAGAAATTTTTAAATATAAAAGGTTCAATATAATGAATTTAATTTTTGTTATTGTTAATTAATTAAAAACAATGTGTTTTTATATCATTCACCTTATAAAAAAGGTTGCTTAAAGTTTTCACGTATGTCATGTTTCCTTTAGATGGAGAAGTTTGTACGTAAAAAAGCAACAAAGTATTATTAATAATTAATTATTTATTAATAAATAGAAAAAAATTGAAACATTTTCTTTAATTTTAATTGCTATTTTATCTTATTATTTATCGATTAAAATTATTTTAATCGATAAAATTTTTACCGATTAATCGAGAAATTAATCGATAATTTCCGCAGCCCTAATATATATATATATATTGTGGAGGCCCAGATGGCGAATCCTCAGCGCTTGGAGGGTCGGGTCCTTCAAAGCTGGACGGATGCGGCCGAGAAAAAAGGCAAAGCTTGGATCCTTTGATATGGACGCCGACTGACCACTGGACTGGGCAATGATAATGAGGGATTGCCTATGTGTGTGTTAGTTGTAAAACTATGTCTTGAAATTTTGAGCATGATGAACTGCTTGAAAATATTTTTCTGTCAAATGCTATTATTTGATTCATAATGATGATTTGACAAATTGTGTTTTGTTTGTGTAAATGCTAGTACACGAACAAGTTAATGATGAAATGAACTGTTGTTCTTGGTTCGTCTCCTGCTATGATTTGATTTGTGAGAACGCTGAGATGACTGCTTGTGCCTTGCTTCGGTTGCCTTTTGCTTTTAACATTTGATGAAATGACTTAGTTTGTGTTATGCTTTTATTCCATTATAATGACATTAGTATGTGTACTTGGTTTGTCTTACGCTTTTGAACCGATAATTAATGATAATGACATGAGTATTTTTGCTTTGTTTTTTATGCTATTAATTGGTGATGATTAGGAAATGTCTATGTGTATTTTGATCGTCAGATGCAATTATCGGACGTTACCGATGTCTGTTAATTTCACTGTAAATAAGATACCTGTACTTAGTTAATGTCTGGGAGAAGCGTTGAGAAATGTATGTATTTTTATGATTTATGAGTCTCATATATTATTTGGATGTATTTTGAAGATTACGAATTTTTATCTAGTATATGTTTTACCTGACACTTTTGTTAAATTTTCCCTGCTTATATTTTGCAAGGTTGCTTTCAATGATGTTGATAAATTGACCATGTGAATATGACTTGACTGACACACGTTTAGTGGGTTGAGACGGTACAGCGGGGTACGAATGGAGTCATCATGTAGGAATGGTGAGGGCAAGGTTGGGTTGGAGTTGAACACAATAGCTCTCGGTGTATTTGTTTTAAATTGTTTAGCCAGAGGTTCTGAGTCACTCGAAGCCAATTTAAGCAAACATATGCCGAGATGTTACTTATTGTTACTTGATGTCGAGGATAACATAAGTTTTGTGAACAGGGGAAGTGTGTGGATGCCCTAGGGCGAATTGTCGGCACTCAGAGGGACGGGTTCTTTTGAAGCTGGACGGGTGCGGCCGAGGAACGAGGCCAACCTTTGATCCTTTGATATGGACGCTGACTGACCACGGGACTGGACGGGGTGTTAACTCATGCCGTAACACACAAGCCAGCTGGCCTGGGTGTGGTAGTTTCGCCAGAGATTAGCTACGCTAACAAGGTTGACCGTGTCTTTTGAGAGACTGACGGGTATTAAAAGGGGGACAACATTCTGGACACGGATGGACAGACAGATGGAGATAGGGATAGGGTCAGACAGAGAACAGACGGGACTGAGTAGGGACGAGTGTGGTTGGATAGTACAGAAGATAAGAAATTAAACATTAATTAATAGTGCATTCTGTTTTGAAGTTGTAGTGATTGATTAATAATAATTTACCAAGTCTGTGAAGATTAGAAACAGAGAGTGAAAGAGTTACAGATAGAAACACAAGAACAGCCTAGGTTCCCTACAATATATATATGTTTTATGAATGCTCATTTTACTTTCTGTATGAGGGATACATGCGATTTGTTTAATGTAAATTTATATTCAATATTTCATTTTATGCTGAAAAGATTATAAACAGCAAGAACAGCAACAATGAATTCAAAGTATTCTTTTTTCGTTTATAAGGCTACAGTTATTATAAAATTTCTTAACCTGAAAAATATAAAGATGTTTAACTTTTACGTGTTTTATACAATTAGATTAAAATTCAAAATAAATAAATTATCTTTATACTACATGCTAAGTATATAAACGAATTTCCGGTTCACTTCGAAAATTAATTTTCATAATGCAATATATATATCTTTGAAATAGTAAAAAGAATCCCTGGTTAACTTTTAATTTTATCTTGCCCGAATATCACACTTACTCAGAGCAAGAATAGTACAGTACACAAAAATAAATTTTCTTAGGTGCATGCATTTTTATTATGGACTTCGCTCAAGAAAAGAAATTCAGCATAAGTTAATTATATTTTTTTAAGTTCAAAACCTAATATTTTTTTTTAAACGAAACCAAAAAAAAACTTAGATGGGAAAAAACACCGTATTTATTTTGGGCTTGGAAAGTCCAACGTTTTTAAAATGAGGAATGCAAATGGTAGTTTAAGTTATTATTTTCGTTACATGCTATTGAGACTATTGAACTGCTCCGGTTCTTAGGATAATTTATTTTGTTTACAATAAAATAATTTCACGTTATAAGACATAAATAATTTGAAGAGAACAGGAAAACAAACATTTTATCATCATTTAAAACTCAAATAAGAATGCAGGTCTAAAAACAAACAATAGAAATGCGAATAACGCAATACTCTTCTGTAAATATGTAGCACCTGTAACAGATGAAATTTGAAGAAATACATAACTTCATACCGTCCAGCTAGTTCTCAGTTTCACTTTCTTGGATTCTTTGGATTTCACCTCAGGTAAGTTTCTTATTTTTCTTTTTTTTTTCTTTTTGTTTCATTTGTGTGTTGTATGTTAGTTAAAAAAGGCTCTTTGCTGAAACGTTCGCTGTTTTGTTACGTCCGGTCAGGCTAACCCTTACCTTGTTTACGTCTTTTCCATTCAGCTAGTTCTCACACGATCTCTCAATTTGAAACATTTATTAGAAAAACAAAAAGCTGACTTTCAAAAGTTTAAAATTCAGTTTACAGCAAATTATATGTATAAGCTGTACTAATATATATTTTAATGTTAAAATTTCAAATATGAAATTGAGAAAGATGTTAAATCGCTTTACCAATATGCAATATGCTTAGATTTTAATATTAATAATTCTTGCTTTTAACATCGTAGATTGCTCTTTTGATTCAATTAACTTAATTAGTAATATTTGTTTTTTTCTGTGAAAGAAGGAGACTAGACAAATAGCATTAGTGTTTTCGTTTTGGGTGTAATTTCATTAAAAAAAGAGCTATCAATTTCCCATGCTTAGGAAAGTGAATAAGTAGGATTTTAAATCTTTATAAGATTTCGAAAAGGTAACATCAATTTTTATATTATACCAGCTGACCGGTCGTGCGTTGCAACGATCTCAGTAATAATGAATAAATTTAAGAAACAAATGAGTGATGTTTTAAAAACAATATACCAGAAATCTACGCGGAAGTGTGCAAAAAGAAAAAAAAAGTTTCATAGCAATCGATAACGAACAGATAAATAAATTAATAATTTAAAATCTTTTTTTTTTTAATTTATAAACGATATTAAGGGAATTGGCTCAAAAATGAAACATAATTTAATTTGTTAATAACATTGTCGTGAACTCAAGCTATATTTCTCAATAACGTGTAAAATTAGAAAGGGAATTAAATTATTAAAATGCATCAGAAATCATTTGAGGCCCCTTGCCCTGGTGGTATGGACATTAGAAGTTCAGTGCCCTATAGTAATTACATATAGACTCTTGAAATTATGTACTAAAATCCAATACATTTTTCAGTCACTTACGCTAACACAATAGTTTTAATACAGCTAATATAAAAAAAGAAACATAGGAACCCCTAGGCCCAATCGGGGCAAGTTGTCTATTTATTAAATCTGTTCATTTTAATATAGGTATGTCATAGATCAAGATCGTTAAATAATTGAATGGGGAAAACATCTTAAACTTATACGAATAACGAAATTTAGTGCCCCCGGCCCTGAAGGAAAAGAAATTGGAAGTTTATGCCCTGTTTCATTTTGATATGGCATGGGCTACCAAGTTTTTGTATACTAATGTTTGTTAAGATCCATTCATTTTTTTGTGTATTGGTCGTATAAGGAAAAAAATGAAATTTTGGGCCCCAGGGCCCATTTAGGGCAAGATGTAAAAATGAAAACACCTGTTCATTTTAATCTGCAGAATATTGAATATATTTGTAATGCATTGACAAGATCGTTCATAATTGAATGGGGATTAAAATCTTAAACGGTTAAAGAAAAGTTGTATGTTTGGACCCAAGCCATTAAGTATTGGAATTAGGAGTTCAGTTCGAAGTATTAATTTAATATATGTGGTCAAGTATTTATTTGAAACAAAGTTTGGTTAATATCCATCAAATGACATTGTAAATCAAGCTTTAAATATGCTTTGTATAGCTCAATTTAAAAAAAAAGGAAAATTTGGCTTCCAGCAACCAATGAGGGGTAAAAAAAAGTGTTGCCTGCTACCTTTCCGGGAGCGTACTTGGCAGTTTCCAACAGTTTTATGACGATCGAATGCATGGTTTATAAAAAAACATTCAGACACACACACAAAAACATACTTTGATATATACATATAGATATAAATAAGTAAACACGAAATCAAGGGCAACTTGGCACCATTGGTGCAAGATTTAAATTTTGAAACATTTCTTTATTTTAATTTGAATAATATTGAATATATTGTCGATATTTATCGAAACTTTGGAACAGAACTTGGAATACAATTGTAAACGTTTAAAAAAAAATGAAGGCCCCCAGCGCGCAAGTTTGAATATTAGAGATTTAATGTCCCATATCATTTTAATATGAGCTATAAAGTTATTATACACCAAGTTTAGTTCATATCCATTCATTTTCCAGTCGTTGAAGCTTACACAATTTATATATATCTGATATCGGCAAAAAACGACATTATGGGCCCATTAAGTGCAAGAAATAAACTTTAAAATGCATGTTTATTTGGTTCTAATTCATAATAGATATTTATTTAAATATCTTTCAAGCTTATGTAAAATCAAAATAGGAATTAATTCTTAAATGCTTACGAAAAACAAAGATTTTAGGCCCACTTTGCCAAAGGAATTGACTTTAGGAGTTCAAAGCCTAATGGTATTTTAAGATTGTTATTAAAGTATGTAAGAAACAAGTTTGGTAAAGATTCATTTATTTTGTCTAGTAGCTAAACGTTAAACTAACTTTTATATTGCTCATATAAGAAAAAAAACATTTGGGGCCTTTGGCCCTCCATAAGTGTCACTGTATATTTTCATTTTTTTCACAAAAACATGCTGGAAGCATACGCAAAATTCGTAAAGTTCCAATAGTAATGGACATTAGGAGTTCAAAACCATTTGGTATTTTAATGTTGGCCAAAAAGTATGTATGCACAAAGTATGGTAAAGATCCATTCATTTTCCAAGTAGCTGATGCTTAAACTTACTTTTTATATAGATTGGACACAAATAATTTGGGTACCCGTCGACTAATAAGTGTTAATATTTTAAAAAAAAGAATGTTTTCACAAAGCCACCCCACCAGATAGATATAAGGCGAAAACACATTAGCCCCCCCCCCCTCCCCAAGCACATTTCGTGCAAGATATCAAATTTAAAAACTTTTTTATTTTTAATTAATTTTCATCAAAAGATGGTTTAAAATTAAATTTGAAAAATATGTTAAACATATAAGAAAAAACACATTTTGGGCCCACTGCCGTGAAAAAATTGACATTTGAAGTTCAGTGCCCTTAATTATTTCAATATGAGCTACCAGGTTTTTGTAGACAAAGTCTTTGTAAGAGCCATTCATCTACTCAGTAGCTAACACAGAAACTTATTTTTATATAGCTTTTATTATTAAAATATGACATTAAGGGCCCCAGGGCCCATGCACGACACGATGTAATGTTAAAACACCTGTTTATCTTAAGATGAATAATAATGGATACATTTATCATCATTTGTCAAGATCTCTAATAAATGAATTGGGTAATACAATTTTATGTGTTTATAAAAATGTATTACGGGCACACAGCCCCGAAAGAGCGGCCCTTAGAAGATGACTTACGTAAATTATTTTAACATTGTCTATCAAGAATATAATTAAAACATTTTGTTAAGATCCATCCGTTTATTTAGAAAATAGCGCTCTTACTAATTTTTACATAGCTCATATAAGCAACAATTGACAGTAAGGCATAACTATTGACTCATGTGTAATATAAAAAAAAAATGTCGTAAAGAAATGGAAATGAAGGTAGAAAATATATTTTTAAAGGCATCGTAACACCTCATTCAGACAACTGTGTGTTGTCTTATCTTATCTTATCTTAGATATACAGACGCTCCTTCTATGCAGAAGATAATTGCGTCCACAGACCATGAGAGATGATCTGTTGGCAAGTGATGCAGCGGTCACAGGCCACGGCTATAGGGGTTCCACGCCGTCTAACTATTGTCTAGTTAGGTGCCCATTCGTAGCTGGGTGACTCGGGGACTCCTCAGGCCGCGAGAACAATTCCTCACCTTCGCGTGGATTCGAACCCGTGACCATCGGTATGACAGTCGAGAGCGCTACTTCTCTTCACATTGGTTGCTTGGGAATTATTCCAGTTGGTAAAGGTAGTTTAACATCATATTCACTCCTCCATCACAGGAACATGAGCCATCAGCAGGCAGAAATATTGTAAAGAAATTACTTAAAACCAAGAAGTATCCCTACAGACCCAACACGTATAGCATTAGAGAGTCTCTAGTCAATTGCAGACAAAAGCTAAAATTAAAGGTTATGTAAGACCATCTTGGTTTATTCGTTTTACTTAAGAGTGTGCCTTCAGAAACACACTTTTAATTAATATATATATATATATA